>JAHWXV010490743.1:0-10891 GCA_024586415.1 Phrixothrix hirtus | reverse complement strand
GGGATAAGGTTCCTTTGTAAAGTACTGCTACTTCCGGAGTTATATGCTGATATGTTTCGTTTTGATCCATTGCTAATTTAAGCTCGAGTGGCTCTTTGTGATAATACCTAATTTGCTTCTTGTTAGCTCTTAGTTCTGTTCAAAGATCCCGGAGATATGAAATTTTGTTAAAACACTAAAAAGCGTCCACATGGCGCGCCCGAGGGCACGCTCGTGATTAAGAAAACTTTAATCGCTGTTGGTAAAGTTTAGAACCGATTACACTGAAATTAGGTTAAATAATTTAATTTTTCACTTACTTTAATATTTATTTGAACAATAAATCTCTCGATAGCACTACGTCTGACACCATTCGCACTCGAACGAGAACTCTAATTCAAACTTTAAGAATTAACAAAGTAGTGTAATGTACTATAACCGATATCTTCCATCTAAGGAGGAGGAGTTATGTTACAACATATTTTAACAATTCTACGATAACAATACAATCTATTGGCATACCCTTAATACTTTGCTATGTAAAGTAATTAGGGCGTATGAGCGAATAGTTAGGCTAATCTAGGCATTTATGCGAATATAATACAGGATAAGAAGGCGAAATGTCAATACAAAACTGGAAATGAACTAAATATGTCAGCTTAGCTTGCTTGGTATCAGTTGAATAATATTTTATTAATTATTATGTTAAAACGTTTAGTTCTTGATGTGTCAGGGTGTTGTACGTGAAGTTATTCGAGCGTTGTGTTTTATTAAACAATAAATAAGCAGAGGTGATATTCTTGTTGAATCCAAAGTGATAAGAGTAGCCAGGGTGTATTAGCCCGCTGCAATAATACGAAGGAAAGGAAATTATTTGGTGGAACGTCAAATGTCAACAAGAAATTTAACATTCGAAGTCACACACTGGAGCCGATTGCAAGTGTTCCAGATTTCAATACTTTGAGATGATTCCACAGGCTTGTGGGCAAGCAATTCTTACACGTCTTAATCTGTTATCGTTGATGATGAGCAAAATATTTACCTATGTGGTTTAAGAACAGTACTGTCAGTATAGCAAAGAAGGCCCCGACAAGCAGAAAATGCTGATGTCCTTCACGATGCATCATTCTGTTACAGAGCTAGATATAGCTTAAATCAAGTAACACAAAAGGTACAACCGTGATAAAAAGCATTTTTAGCCTTGCATGGTATTGCCAGAAAGAAATCAAAGGTTCTGCAAAATCTCGTAAGCAATATGACGTACCACCTAGGATTCGTAGAGGTGTTGATGTCATCAATTTCATACAATTAATGATAATCAACATATCTACAAATTTAATAAAATAAATGTATATAAGAATTCATAGATATAAATAAAGTACTTTTAATTCCTTAAATAGTTAGAAACATAATTTAAGATTTGGGATAAGTAAAAATTTAATACGACAAGCAGTAAACTAAACAGGCAGATCCTCAGGAAAATCGTGACGCCTTGAATAACCATCAAAGTGTAAACAATACCTGAAAAGTTTGCCGACTTGCCGCATTAAAAATAAGATTAGTGTCAACAAAGAGCAAAACTACAAACCGACACGTTTTACGCAAATAAGTTCTTCCATGAGAAATGATAAGCTGCAACGAACAACCAGTTTAAAACCATTGGTTGAAATTTGAAATATAGTGAACTCCATTGGACGAACAACCCCCCAAAAATCAATAGAAAGCCGAGCACCAAAAAAATGAGGTCTTTTCCTAGAGGTTCTGCATGGTTCTAGTAATCATCGAGTATAATGATTTTAATCAATATAAGCAGTGCTTCAAGAAACCCGATGTGCAAGTCTATCATACTGTTGTAACTAGAGAAGGGACTGTGAACTATTTCTGAATCACATCATATCTAGAAATAAGGTCATTGTTTGGCCGACCAGATTCCCTGATTTCTCCGTATTGGACTATTTTCTACGTGATTTTTTTAACAGTAAGTGTATGTATAGCAACTGCAAACTTAAACTAAAAATTCCTTAAGAAATCGCACGCATCACAACAGGTAATGGAACATTTTCTACTCAAACCTGAAGAGTACATAGATCTAAATGATGCTCACCTATGGGTGCAATTTTTTACAAATAAAATGGATACACTACTGGACAGATATCTGTAAAAATATTAACGTTCTAATAAAAAATGTTTCAAATATAACTATTTTAAGTTTACTGACTGAGTCCGGCATACAAGGAGCATTATTTTAACCGCAGATACATCTTGGTACGGACGTAAAAAAACGCTTAGACCATGTGTCTGAATTGCATAGTTTTAGAAATATTTGCAATTAAAGTTTTCAGTCTCTCCTTGCTTTTTAACTTGTACTACTGTGTTCAACAAGAAATGAGGCATAATATATTTTAGCGGTAAATATTAGTTTTTGGAAATATTAAAGCTTCGTTAGCTATTCTCTGCACGAGAAAAGTCAATAAAGTCAAGAGATAACTTTATTATTAATCTACCTAGGGTACAAAATATTTTGAGTATGGACTCCAAATTTTGACTGCCTTTCGCCGCTTAGTATGTGTTCTTAATATCGGCTTCTAGTTGATGTTAAATTAATGTCTAGTCGATTTAGTTAAAGGAACTAATGAAAATTCGTAAGCGTCCTGAGTAACACCTAGTGCATAAGAAAGATGCTCTCTAGTAACAGTTGCAAGTCCAAATTTAGTAAACAATGGAGGAAGACATTTTTGTATATTAGATTAAATTAATTAATTTATTCAAAATGCTTTATTTCTTAGCAATTCTAAAATAATAACCAATTGGATTAAAAGATATGATAGGGCTATGTAACTTCCTTGTGCAATAAATAACTTTGTAGTCAGTTTAATAGTCTGCAAAACATTAATTCAAAGTTGTATTCCTTTGTGGCTGCAGTTAATGAGGAAAAAACCTGATTAAAAGCCTTAAGTTATCTGCAATTTGTTAAATAAAGGAATAGAAATGGTAGCTGGTAGTTGCTCTTTATCTCTGGCAAGAAATTTTAATATTAAATCGGCAAGTGCATTTTCGGTGCTTCTGTGAAGTTTATTGGTAGGTGCTGAATGCATCTGAAATCTATTCCGTTACGAATTTAGAGGAAATGGTGATTCTATTAAGTTTACCTATATATAAATTATTCTTGGTGGTCGACACAACTTTCACAGGTATTTAAGAGTGACATCGTTGGGCGAATTTATTTGGGCGACAATTCCCTGACAAGTCAAAATTTCCTTCTAGACATAAAACAGCAAGTACCTTTGGAACGATTTTGTATCTACTCAATCATTGTAAACAGCTATAGAGGTAATGGTTAAAGCGATGTTATTTTAGCGAATTGCATATCTAAATAGATTTTTACTATCATATCATTCGCCAGTTTTTACTCATTATAACATTCCACATGTAGCATAATGACCATTAAGTACCACTTTGAGGGGATTACTGGCGTGCCGCTAGACGGAAATTTTCGCATTCCGTGCTTTGTCGCAAATTTCCAGTTATGAACAACACCTAAATAGTTCTGAGATTATGAATTAAGGTAAAGCGGGAAGGCAATTTTTCCGATTTTAGGCTGATTGAGGCGCATTTTCCCAATAGTAACATATATTTTTCTCGCAACGACATCAGAAGCAAGACTTTCATAAAACATTATTACCGAAATGAAACCTCTTTTCTAATTAGCGAATCGTTTAGGTAGAATTGCTAAAATTTACAACTACCAATAGCTGCTGCCAAAGTTAGAAGGTACTTATAAAAAAATGATCGCATTATTTTATCTTCTAACAAGAGCAATTCTGCAATCATGTACAAAATTGACTATATTCACAAAACAAAAATTCTTCTAAACAGCAATGATTTTCAAAATATTTTCAAGCGAGAACCAAAATAATCTTTTAAAGAGATATTAGCAGCTTTATTAAAACATTTATAAATAAAAAATATATCACTAACCACGTTTAACTAATACTTCTTACTCACAATTCTGCTCCACTTGAAATTTATTCTTTAGTTACAACACGCAAAACTAATAATCCATTAACGCTAATTCTCAGTAATATTCAACATATGCAATATCATGTTAAATATGTATACTTACAAGATTCCTTAAGTATCTTTAAGACAATCTTAAACATTTTGACTTTTAGATAGCTGCGGTTTTCCTGAACAAATGATTATTTCCATGGTAGACATCTGGAATAAATTGGTTTCCCTTGAAGCAGTATATCTGCACTGAGTTCCTAATAGTGTAGTAAAATGAGTAATGGTATTTACTATAAATCACATATTGGGATTTCCCATGACGAATCACCAGTTTAAATGAATCACATCTTCAACACGACGGTGGATTATTTTAAAATTTATAGTTTTGATATAAATAAATGTATCATAGATTAGTTAGTTAGTTCGGAAATTGCTATTGGTGCATAAAGGTAAATTGATATTCTAAGTACACAAATGTTAGCCATAATTGTATACCTAAATGTTCAATAGTGACACAAAACAAAATGTTTATTTCTTTTAATTTTTGCGTTTACTATGTACCTATAGTTTCTTTTGTTGTCTAATTCTAATGAAAATTACAAAAACGTTTCATCGGTAATGTTAGAACTTGAAGCAAAATTTCAGGTATAAACGTAAGATTTTATACATACTATCGCTAATTTGTATAACGAACTATATTTAGAATATAAATTTTTCTTTTCACTTTGCACTCACATATGGAACAACAATGCTACGTGAATCCAAGTTTTAAACCAAATCAACACTGCCGTACCACATATCTTCTGCAATTAATTTTGTTAGGAGGTCGTGTCATATTTTCGTGCGATTCTTTCATATAAATAGCATGTCCCAGACGAACCAAGCGATAAAACTTTCGATTTGTAGAAGGACAATTTTTAAACTGCATTAAGTTCATAATCTAATTCTAGGCTATCTTCAACTAACAAATGCTGTTGCAGTTACTTATGGTGGCTGATATATACCGCAAAATGCGAATTTGAGAATAATAACCTCCACCCATGTAAATGTAACTCTAGTATATCCGTCTGAACTCTTCTTGGGAAAGTAAAAATCTTCATTGTTATCTGGCAGTTTTGAAATAGTCGCTTCTTATGTTTCTGTTTCACCATGTTCTATTTCTAAACTGTTTGAATATTTAGGTGCTGAAAAAGCTCGTGAGTAAGGTACTGGACGAGTTATAGAAGATACATTTGGATAAATAATCGTCTTCCTAACTTTTCCAAAAGTTCTCCATGTGTGGATGCAGCAAAAGTAGTAATTCGTGGTATGTTCCTCCATATCGCAAATAGCATTTTTCTGCTCTTACTACTTATGTAGCTTTTTAAAGAAACAGTATCATATTCACGGAAAATTTTAAGAGTCCAATATTTGTCATGGTATTTAATCTTAAGACTAAAGAAGTAGTAGCATAGTACGCTTTTGCTATTGTAGATGTAATATTTCATTTATGCGAAGGAATAGTGAGTTATCCGCAACAACGACTCGGATTATTTACAAATTTTCAAGAAATTATTGATAGAAAACCCAACAGATTAATAAAAATTAACCAAATTGATTAAATCATGCCTGCTACTTTTTTATATACTGTATAATCATGTAACTACGAATTTCTAAACTCTTCTTGGATTAAAAAAATAGGGCTTAAGTGTAGGGACAACGTAAATCTGTTGAGGTATATTCAACCAAATCAGGAATCATGTGGTTTCCATCGGCATTTAGAATTAATTTAGTAACAGGAAACTTTCTCAAAAATGGTACAAATTAATATAGTTAGGTGAAAATTATTTCTGAGAGTTTCTCAATATTTTGACTTGTAGAAGGAGAATAAAATTATTTACATAACCAACATGAAACTGTACACGTGATGCACTATTAGGGTGTAGGAAAATAAATGTCTTCTGAATAGCATAATTAGTAGTAAAATTTAGTTAAACGAGCGAATTGAAATAAATAACTATAGTCCAGTCACATGAGACAAAAATTCCATGATATTTCTCACTAATGGGAATCAAAACGGAACCTCCGGAGATCGTTTGCTTGTGAGTATAAAAAAAGGAAGACATTTCGCAAGGTTGTGCAAAGTCCTCAAAAATGAGTTCATAGGTGTAAAAAGTTTCGTTTTTCATGAATACGTCGGAAAACATGCAAATTGAAGAAACAAGTATATATGACAAAATTGACGAGGAGAAAATTCTGCACAAAATGGATTCTAATAATTTTTTACGTCCGCTTAATGGTTTACGCGTAAAATTCAATATTTGAAGTGTTGAATTGCGCGCTAAGGTAAAAACGCCTTTCTAAACGTCCTATTAATGTTTATTGTGCATAGTAGTTTGATACATAATTATTTTACGGCTATTATTAGCACCCGATAGCAAGAAACATTGTTTTAAATATGTGTAAACAATTATAAAAGCGTTTTTCTTCATATTAGAAGATGATTGAAATAAATAAATAAAATCAAATTTTAATTGTAAAAGAATATATTCATGTTGAAGAAATAATGTACAGAATGTTCTATTTTCGACGTAATTGCAAGGTATGTTCAAAACGGGAAGAGAGAGAAAATGTGATTATGCATTACTCTGCTACTTTTCGACAAAATATCATTAGAATAAAACATTATTTAATAGCTCGATTGAGACGGAAGATACACGGCGATTTCTAAAACTTGTCAATTTATATTGTGTCCCAGGGATCGGTTATTTTAAAATTTATTGTTATGGTGTAAAATGATTTTAATAGAAAATTTCACGTAGAATGCATTTGTCTAGGTCAATTTTTTATATTGTCAGTAGATTAACAGATATAACACAAATTTTCATTATTTTAAATTAAACACCCTATTTTTACATATTTAAATTTTGCTTGAAATTCTCTTTAAAATGATAAGAGAAAAGCAAAATCAATATTTTATACTTGTTATTTGGCAATGTAACACAAACTTTCATTTGTCTACATGTAACACTCTATATATTTTTACATATTTGAATTCTACGTTAAATTTTCTCTAAAATGATATATTACGCGTAAGATTATGAACAGACAGGGAAACAGCCAGCAATGTTTTATCTTTATAATTGTATTTTGTTACTTATCAAGAAAACATGCAAATAACTATTAAGACAATGAGGAAAACGGCGAAAAAACAAACACAAGAGAACAAACAAATAAAGAAAATAATATTATAATACATAGGTAATAAAGTTCAAGTTATAAAAATTGTTCTAACTGCCTGCCCCTTCCTCTAATGCACATTCTAGATCGTTTACGGACAGCTCTAATTGAATTTAAGACGTATTTTTTAAGCAAGTACCGTTTTAAAATAAAAAAACCAGTCAACTTATCTTAAAAATTTTATTTTTACATGAAAGCCTGTACCTTAGTCTACTGTTCTACATAATTTGCAAAAATATTAAGGCATTTATCGTATCGTACAATCAGCTTTTAAGTTCCAACCTCATAGAGGCCTGCCGCCCGATTTGAGTTCTACGGCAAGACAGCCATTTTGATTTCGCCAACGTCGTCGTGGCGCTAACCATCCAGACGCTTCTTTAAATGCAAGAATAAGTGGTAGTCACTGGATACAAGATCGGGACTCTATGGGGGGTGATCAAGTTGTTTCAAGTGAAAATATGCGATTAGATGTTGAATTCAAGAAATTGCGTATGGACGGGCACGGTCATGATGCAAAACGATCCCCTTCCTCAACATGTTTCGCCTTTTGTTTTTAATTGCACGGCGCAGTTATTTTTAAGGTCTCACAATACGTCGTAGAATTTACTTTCTCACCACGAGGCACAAAATCCACAATCAGCACCCCCATTCTGTACCAAAACACAGTACACATAATTTTGGGCCTGAAATTGTTTGCTTGAACTTCACTTTCTTGGGTGATGTTAAATGCAGCTATTTCGTGGATTGCTGGTTCGATTCCGGTGTAACATAAGCCACCCATGTTTAGTCACCTGTGGCTATTTGGCTTGCAAAGTTATCACCCTCTTCACTGTTCCGCTCAAGAAGAGTCATCGCACTTGCTGCATGTTTAATTTTGTGCACCTCAAGCAACATTTTCGGTAGCCACCCTAGTAGCACAGGCTGTGTCGATATCGATATCGATACCATCCAAAAATGAAACGGAAATTCGGAATAAAAACTATACCGTCACCCCACATCAGTTCTGCATGGAAACGACATCAAATCTATGTGGGGAAATCGAGTCGTTTCCATATGGCATAGCTGTCGTCGAAACAATCCCTAGCATCAGTACCATCTCTTAACAATTGGCATATTAAATTTTAAATTCTAATAAATGGCATTATTATCAGCTCATTTTATGCCGGTAATCCTACATAGAAACCGCATGGTATATTCAATGTAAAAATTCTACTTACATATATAATATATCTTCATTTGTTTTAGATTGACAAATTAAAAAAACTATTTATTAAAACTTGTCTAGTTTCGTAATTATATAAAGATCATATCATCAGAAGCTATAATTGTAAAATTGAATACCGAAATAAGTTGGAACTAAGGTTATTTATTATATTTGTGTTTACATATTTATATTATATTCAACCGTAATAAACCATATGATTTTAATTCTAATTTATTTATTTAATTAATGGTTTATAGCTTCTGATGATTTCATCTTTATATTATCACAAAACTTGTCAGCCTTTAATAAATTAAAATAGAATCTTAATAGGCATTATTTCCCTATGATTATATTTACGATTTGGAAATTCGGTACTAATGTTCTTTAAAAAAGATGATACATTTGTACAACAATATAAAAAATATTTAAGAAAATGTTGTCAATTTTAACTTTGCATTATTTTACGAGCTAACAAAACACTTATTACAAAAACTTCTAGACGGCATTATTTAAAAATACTTGCAAATTATGTGAACTGAGCTAACCATTCCTAATATTGTTTTTATAAACCTTCTGGTGTTTTCGAAGTACGTATAAGTACGGTTTACTTTTCGGTAAATTCAAAAGAATAATCTCTCTAATGTACCCGTCTGTTGAAGTCTCAAACGAATTCAAAGAAATGAAAATGTGCAACTTGGGAAGCGGATACAATAATACACCATATATTATCTTAGGTATATTGTCTTTAAATAAATAATTTATTTCTCAAGTTTACGTTTAAATTTCCCACTTATAATGTGAATATTAAGCCTGCACGTGCCCAACATAAAAATATAATTTGCCCCTTGCCGATGAAAACTAGTTTTGTGCGTAAATAACAGAAAAATTTGTACTGTGTAATTTAATTGAACTCATTAGATAATGTTTATGAAGAAAAATTATATAATTATAATTCTCACATATGAAAATACCTGTTTAAAAATAACGGCGATATTGGCTTTTAAGTTTTTTATTTGACACTTTTACCGTTTTATGCGCAATAGGGTAAATGGTTTATGCTACATTGGATCAATGTAGATACTATACGGCATTGCAGACAATTGTAATCATGTTAGAAAATTATATAGATACTGTATAGTAATTTAGATACCAAAACCAGTGTTATCATACAACATAGGTTCGACACATAAACCATGTCGCCCATAAAGTCCCGTATAGACAATATAATTTCGATATCGTAACCACATAGATTACCAACATACGAGTATTACGAACGATGTCAATCATATATCGTTTCTATATGGTTCCGATATTTGTGCTACTAGGGCAGCGTGAGCACAACTTTCGATAGCTTAAGCGTTTGGTCACAACTTCATAGAGAGCACTTTTGAAAACTTGAGGAAACTCATCAGATAACGATGAAATCGAAAAGCGTCTGTTGTCTTTCACCTATTTGTCAACTTTCTGAACCAAATCTCCAGTAATGTCAGAAGGTCGCCCACTTCTTTCCTTATAGTGAATATTCGTGCGGCCATCTTTAAAGTATCTAACCCATTTCCGTACTATTCTTTAACCCCTAATGTTGTCTCCATATACTTCAGTGATTTGACGATTATCATATACTGTTAGGTCACTTATACACACCAATTAATCATAGAACCATACTTGCGGGTCTATACATCACTGTTCTGGTGAATTTGGGGTTAGACGATATGTCGATCAATTATTAGTTCTACTACACGTCACAACAGTGTTCAGTAATACTAACAAGTTTCAGTAATACTAATATTTATATTTATTTATATTAGAAGCAATTATTTATACGTATAAAATACGTATAAAATATATAAAATATATAAAATATATAAAATATATAAAGTATATAAAATATATAAAATATATAAAATATATAAAATATATAAAATATATAAAGTATATAAAATGTATAAAATGTATAAAATATATAAAATATATAAAATATACAAAATATATAAAATATACAAAATATATAAAATAAATAAAATATATAAAATATATAAAATATATAAAATATATAAAATATATAAAATATATAAAATATATAAAATATATAAAATATATAAAATACGTATCAATCTCGCTTTTTGCACATATATTGTAACTGAACTCCACAATTACGCTGTCAGGCCTGATGACTCGATGAACTCGTCATCAGTATGATTGCGCGCAGCGGTGCCGCACACTAGTTTACCGTAGAGTTGCTTCCAATACCCTCCCATTGTATCTATCTATTTGCAAATCTGTATGCCTTTTCTACCTGAACCCGCATAGAAGTTCTAATTATATGCAATTTAAATTATACAAATTTTTCTTCCTTTTGCCGCAGGTTTTATCCAAAAGAAAATGTGTCACAAGACGAAATCGCAATAACGCATGTGGCAGAAACACCAGTGTTTTAGCAACGGCCGGCAAAGCTACAGTGGAGCGAGGCGTGGTTCTCCT
>JAHWXV010490737.1:0-11071 GCA_024586415.1 Phrixothrix hirtus | reverse complement strand
AAGTCCATACACAGATTTATTTTCTAATTTGTGTAGCTATTACAAATAAGTATTTGTTTGCTACTTAAAGAAATTTGCATTTTACGACCGCTTAAGAGTTGATGAACGGCTGTCACTGGCAAGTTTTAAAATTAAATATAAAGAAATAGAGGCGACAGAAACCAATATTTTATTTTACTGCAAAGGACCCTTAAAATGGAAGTCTATTTGGGTAACAGCTATTTATCTGTGTCTAAGGAGATGGCTTATTTAGCATATATAACAACAACATATGACACACAGTGATACAAGTGAACTTCTCCGGCTCTTCAATGCGGTCTAATTCAAGAGATACGGGGAAGACTAATCAATCTACCATAATCTCAAGTTATTGTCTAAATCTACTAATCACAGTAAATATAGGTTTGCGCCCAGAGTTCCGACTGGAATTATGCACTGACAGGGTCCTTTGGAAACGGGAAAGGTTTAAGCTAGGCTCTTCCATAGTCGGCAGCAGGGACTATATACTAAACCGGATTCTCGCAGATACACGTTGAAATTTCACATACACTCCTACAGGCAAACAATATGGAAGCGAAAAAATGAAATAATAAGTACCTTGGTCGTGGTCGTCGCATCACAGGCCTTCTTTCTATTCTTGCAGGGGACTCATAAGTTCAATAAAGCTGCGAACTGTGTGTAAAAAGGCAGGTAATTTCCCAGAAATCCACGATTCGATTTCTTAGGTGTGGTTTTCCGCCACACTTACACCTGCAGTAACGTTACACTCACCCGGACATTTCAGAAAAAAGAAAGTGATTCACACACAACCGATTCTGTCGTACACGACCTACGCGTGTTTTACTGCCACGTTTTGGTGGTCTCGCAACGAGTTATAACAAATTATACACCGTCGAAATCCACAAGAGTGAAAATCGCTTATATCCATCACTATATTTTATTAATTAATTTTCAATCGCCACGCAGATTAGAAAAATTCGTCTCTCGTGTTTGATCCGTCCAAACAAACTTATTTATTTTTCGCCGTGATAACAACCATGCCATTACGGGGAACATACGGCGGCAAATTTAAAACTTTGGCGCAGGACGCCAAAAAACCCTGATATATGGTCTGTTTAATAGTAGACCTGAATTCACCAAGATGGTTTTTCACAAAAACTGTATAACTAATTATGACACCACCATCATTGTTAAGGAGAGCTGCAACAGCAGTTTTATCACGATTGGTTCGCAAATGCCCTTGATATGATCTCCTATGCACATATTCACAACAGCTCTCACAAATAGTCAAGTGTTTTTATTGTGGCATTACCTTATGCAAGTGGAATAGCACTGACTCAGCTCCTGAAGAACACATGAAACACGCAACACATTGTCGCTTTATACAATTACTACTTTAAGGACCAGCTACGATACAGTGCATTGAACATGCATTCCATGGTATATCTTTACCTAATATTGTTTATCACAACCGCGTTCCAAAGCAATGCTACACGTGATTATGCATTACGACGCCTACAAAAAGACATCACGGAAAGTTTTTGAACACTAACATTAGTAACAGCGAATATTAGTAGTGACTTGTCAACTGCAACCACTATAAAATTAACAAAACCGAGTACAACGATGCAAATTAGATAGGTAAAAAGCACAAAGAAATAAGCTCAATAGACCTACAGTACAATTTTAATAGTAACAGTTTTGTTCTTTTTGTTATATTTTGCAACATTTATGTATTATGTGTGGAGCTCTCAAATACAGTAACCTTTGTACATTTGTAATATTTTGTTTTAGTAAAAACCTAAAAATCTATTTTGCCTCTAGTTATTATAAAACTATATATAGAACTGTAACCAATTTAAAAAATGTACCCTATTGTAACGTAAAACTACAACTTAAACCTAATGGTTAGTGATATATGGCGCTGTTTCCCCAATTTTTACGAAATATGGAATCAGAACTCATTTAAGTTATAGAAAAATAACTTACCCATCTCACACCAGTAATTTTCATAAAGGAACTGCAAAATCTTACCACATCTTTCACACTGCATGGCCCTGCTGGAGTGTCTCTATGTAACAATAGTTATTACCGGTGAAAATATCACCCACAACAGTGTTCGACACGCCTCACAAACATTTTCGTAAATGAAATGAGCATCTGTTGTGGGACTTCCTGGATGTCGGTATCGATAGATGTTACATTATTTACATAATAGCACATTTTTACTAAAAAATAAATCATATAACCACACATATGTTACACCTTTACACACATCACACCCACTTTAAGATACCTGACCACAAACAATAACAATAATGCTAACTGAACTTGAACGTAAACTGTGCCATCTATGAAACATAACCACTATATATTATGTTATAAATAGCCTTGACCTATATACTTGATCTTAGGTCAAAGGTCAAAGGACAAGGAAACATGGCAAAAGTCAGAGGTCAAGAGAACAAAGGTTAAAAATAGTGGCAAAAAGTAAAAAGCTAAGACGATATAACAACATACAGCTCTGCTACCACACCAACTACTAAGATAGTACACTAACCACCTTAAATTTCATCGTAATTGACTTGAGGCCAAAGGTTAAATGTGATAGGTCAAGGAACAAAGGACAAGAATGGTGGAAAATGTTAAAACCTAAAAAGAAATAGCAATAACCAGCGTCGCTACCACAGCAATTACTTAGCTGGTACACAAACCATCCTAAATTTCGCCGGAAGTCTTCTCATCCCATGGAAATAGTGAAACTACATTCAGTTCGCGATACCCTTTCTAATGATGCCCAATATGACTCACTTCACTGTGATTAGCTTTCTGTATGCGCAATAGACTTTAACCCGCTGTAACTTGAGCAAGAGTAGCATCTGACAGGTGCGCATGATCCAGTTCGACTCAGCTTCTTAAGCCGAATACACACGACTCACTTCAGCTGCATCTTGCAGGGGTTGTGTATTGCGCAACTTTTATCTTTACGATCTGCGGTTAACGTAGTACAGATCCAAAGCCATTTTACTACAAGGAATGTTGTTTGTATTTATCAAAATTTTGGTTTCAAAAAAAATTTATGACGTAATATGTGTACAGCTTTCAGAGACGAGCTACAGCTAAATGGCGCATCGCTTGGAGAAGGGTCGTGGTGGTGTTGGGGGCTAGAAGGGGGCAGTGTGATGTGCGCAGGACCAAATGAAGTCGATGGATGTGGGATATGATACCGGTGGTGGGGGGTGGTAGTTTTTTGGCGGCAGTGATGATGGGGGCTATGGTTGGGTTTTGTTAAAGCAAGTCATGCGCAGTCATCTGGTACGGTTTATTTCTGAATACTACATCTTCTATATTAAGATTATTTAATTAAACGAAGATAACATTCTAAACCTTTGTATGTTTTGGTTAGCTTCAATAAAGGAAATGCGTAAGATGGATTATTTGTCTGCTTTACAATAAATAATAACTTGACGTTCATATCAAGGACACCATAATAAAGCAGATGTGAACGGCCTTGGCCTTAATAAACAAACGTATTTCTCTCTCTATCTTTATTATACAATATGCACTTGACGTCGACCCGAATCCTTGACCCCATTAAGGGCCAGTGTAATGGGCATGAACGGTCTTGACCTATGACCCATATTTTAAAAAGTCCTTGACCTTTGACCCAGATTTAAAAAAGGCTTTGACCTATGACTTTGGAATTTAGTTTTGACCTATTTACTGCTACAGAACCCCCATCGCTCCCTGCTCTCCTTAGTCATGAAATGCACATAGATGTTGTGTTAAACAAATAGTTTGAGGCAATGGGAGATCTTAACTGCGAAAATATTTCTATTCCGGGCTACATCGTTAACTTAGACGATAATACGTTTTTATTTGTCGGAATAAAAATCACTAAAGTGCTTAATTGCGGCAATGCCGGCGTTAAACTATTGGAAGTGAAGTTGACCGTTGGAAAATGCCGAGAATTGTTCGGATAGAAACCGCTAACAGGATATGAACTTAAAGTGCTCAGGAAAGTTCAGTTGCTTACGCACATTTAAGGATATTTAACAAATCCTTTTATTTCGCGCAACTGGAACGAAGTCGCTGCTTACGATCCTTGATTGAGCGCAATATCACCGACTGTTGAAAATTTAAGTGCTTTAGAGCACCAGATTCTGCAATTTACCTTTGAATTTATCGAATACTGCGATCCTCAAAATGTAACGTTGATAGAATTTGTCAGCTTTCAGGAAGACTATTACTTTAAAATTTTCAATGACAATAACGTAAAGATGTATAAATTAGATTGCAGATTCTAAAAATGTATCAAAACAAATAAAATGTTTTAGAATGTAAAAAAATCTAGAAACCTTAAAATAAAAATTGTTGTTACGATATATAGCGAAAATAACCTTATCTTTATATATTTATCCATTATGTCAAATTAAAAAAAATAATCCTTTTAACTTACATCTTGCACATTCAATTTTTAAAAATGAAAGATCAAAGATTAATCTTTAATGGTAAATGTTTAAATTTTCGAAGGGCGCGTTTCGAAGGATGCACATGCAACCTTCAATATGTTACGACTGGTCGGCTAACGCCGCAAAAGGTGCTGACCTCACGCGCACGTGCAAATAAAATGATGAGTCGTGTTTATACGCGAGAAAAAAAGAAGAGCTAACATAAAGGTTGTTCGCTTCGACGAGACTCAAAATAAAATTTATAACATAATCGCTCGGGATTTCGCACTTAGAGAAGAAAGAAATGGCTAATATTGGCGAATGGTGAAGGTAAACGTACAATGTCTCGCGTGTTAGAGAAAATGTTTCAAGGGAAAGTTTACGACGAGCGCCCTTTTACGTTTTTTACGTACGTGTAGGTGTCCAACCTTCCAATCCTATAAATAACGTAATTAATTAAAATTGATGCTATAATGATTTGCAACGCGACACAGGGAACACTGTTAAAGTGTAAAAAAACCATAAGCGGTCGCAGTGTGGACAAAAGCTGAATTAGTAAGTTTCCCGTTGATTTACATGTTTCCGGATATAGATATCGCTGTCTGGGCACAAAGCTTGAAGCTAGATTACGGAGACAAGAGCGAGGTGTAAATTTACTCGATAAGGCGTATATAGATCATGATATTGCATATAGAGACATCAACTATTTAAACGATCGTCACCGAGTGCTTCAAGAGAAGGCTTAGAATAGAATGAAATCTAAAGACGCTCCTTTAGGTGCAAGAATAGCCGTAATCTTCGCAGCTGGAGCTATGAAAGTGAAATGTAAATTAGCTTTGGGAAAGAGAGGTTTTAGCCGACGACGTAGACGGGGTCGTCAATGTAAGAAACGCGCAACTAAGAAATGCAGCGGTGTAACTTTAACTTCTACTAAGAAAACTAAGCCTCGCGGACGAATAGTTAAATTTAAACCTTATCTCCTTAACAAGGCAAGAGCTGGGATTAAACAACGAAGTCCACCTAAAAGCAGATGTGTTGAAAGTTTAACAAAAACTGCTGGGAACATCGCTCGAACCCTAATTAAAGAGTCCGACGGGAAACAAATGGTGCAGACGGCTTCGATTGTAGCGCTACCTAAAATGGGTGGAACAATACCACTAGTTCCGTTTTTCGTGGTTTTCGGCGCTAGGACTGTCAAGTGGTAGAACTACGACGATTGCTGAAGCGGACAACGATTCGAACAATGCGAAAACGCTTCAGGAGGAAACCGGTAGACATAATAGAATTACAGAAGCTATAGCTATAGGCTAGAAAGGGCGCGGACTTTATCTGAAGCCGTAAAAGTCAGATAGCGTTTTGTATCTGCGGCCTTATGAGCATCCAAAAACCAGTAAAATTACCTCGTCGCATCTTAACCGACGTGCACTCGCGAAAATATGCCTCGAACTTGCCGAACTTCAGAGGTATCCTCATGCGCGACTATCTACCTAAGAAACCGCACGTAAACGGTTCGGCGATTGTAAATTTGGAGGGTGAAAACGATGCGAGTAGCTACTGGGTTTGTTATGCAAACGAGGACTTATAGTACTTTACTATGACAGTTTGTGGAATCTAAAGACGCCTAGAGAACTTATGAAGTGCCTTACGTGTTGTGACGTCTACTACAATTACGAAAGAGAATAAAACGTTAAGGCTTACATCTGCAGTCATTTTTGTCTTGACTTTTTATGTAATAACACTAACATTAACGAGAAATTGTAAGAAAGCCTCAAGCCGGCTTGGTGCAAATCTCGATTATGTTTGGCCTCGAAGGACTTGGAAACGTGCCCAGTTATGATATATTTGCGCCGGTCGAATTGGATCCGGGACGAAAATATGTTTTGGCGCTGATTGGATTCTACGCATATCATTCGATACGTAACGTTACTAAAGGAAACCATTCCGTGCACTATAGACAACCTAAATGGCCGTTGGGTAGGAAGGCCAGAACAACTAAGATTAAGCATGGATTCTATGAAATTACTGAAATAGATAATTATTTGCAAAAAAAGTTTATCAAGCGACACTCTATTTTACCTGGTGGAATCGGTGAAGGTAACGGCAACATCAAGAAAGATTGAAATAAAGCCATTTTTTACTTGTCGTCGAATAACTGCACGCTGCAGTACGTTACAGGAAGTAAATTTAACGCCGATTGCACGAAATCCTGAAGCGCATAACGGATATTGGATTTTAGTTTCAATATTCTCAAAGCTAATGTGGAACATTATTCCGATTTGAACGTGCAAATTCTAAAGCATACGAATATTGACTTGAATTGCTACATAATAACGGGGTCATATAGAAACTGAAAACGGGCGAGGATTCGGCACGAGTCTAAAATTTCTATGCCCCTGGGGATTAGACTAAACAGGACGCCCGCTAATCCCATATATCTAGAGGTGAACACCAACCTTATAAATAACATTACAATAACTATCTTTAATCATTAACAATGCCAAGCTAAGTTACTATACTAGTTTTCGTGGTTTTAGGAAAGGTGAGTTTTTGCTCTTATTTGGTTTAACCACTTTTTCCAATCACTCAGACCGTATTTCTTGTGTGGATTTCACCCCTATTCCACCTAAGTATGAGAGTGATTGGGGTCATCATTGGTGAATTAATCGGGTATTACCAAGGTATGTTTTTAGTAGCGTATTTGTGAGATCCACTACAGCCTTAAGCTTTATTAAAAAATCCATACCGAGTATAAAGTCGGTTATTAAATTGTTTAAGAAGCCCTCGGTTATGTTCTCTTGATTTAGAAGTTCTCTTAAGTGAATGTATACCTTACACATTACTATAGTATTAATCTCGGCTTCATCTTCAAGTACAATATATTGGGCATTGTTTGTTATTTGGTCTATCGGTTTTAGGGTTTGGCCAACCATTTTGGATATGTACGATCTGGCTGCTCCGCATTCAATTAGCATAAGGTATATTTGTCCTCTAATTGAAATTTATCCAAATAGTTTTTCGCCTATAATTTCGCCTAAGTATTAACATGCGTTTTGGATATTATCATAATCTTGTGACTAGCAGTCGTAGTTCTTTGTGATTACGCCATCTCTTCCACATCAAGCTATGTATATTCGGGGTCTTTTGTAGCAGTTTTCCTTATGGTGCCTTAGTTTTCCGAAATTTATGTAGTTTCTTTGGGTATTGGCTTCTTGTTCTCTCTGTACTACATTGGGGAATATCCCTATTTATAAGAGATTGCGGCCTATATTCCTCGCATATGTATTTAATTTATTTAGGTTTGGGCGGCTCCATTGCTGCAAGGCTTTTTGTCTGGCTTGCGGGACGTACGCCACATCTTTAGTGTAGATATACCTTGATTTGTAGAGTTTTCGAAGTTTTTGATCTATATCAGAAAAATTTAATATTCCTCTCCCATTGTGATTAGATCGGGGTTATTTGAAAGATCTCGTTTTATACTCTTGCAATATGTTCTAATAGGATTTGACAATTCTGTACCATCGTATTAGTGTCTGGATGGTTACGATATAATAGTCTATTCTCTCATCTGATCCTTGAGCCCTATTTCCAGTCTCTTCCTCAAGTCGATATTTCTGTCTGAGGGGCAATTATCTAGTTTTGAGGGCTTGAGTGAAATCATACCAAGTTTTCCAATTCTCTTGTTTATTTCCGTTATCATAAGATCGTCCTAGTTTTCAATAGCTTGAGAAATGGTTGTAACTAATAAGCAACTTTGATGTTCTAGTAACTTTGCAATTCACTGATTCTTTCTAGAAACGATGTTGGGCCACTGGTTCCATCAAATATCAAGTTTCACTTTCTTAAAGAGTTAACGATTTGATCTTCTCTTGAAGTATATATTATTTCGTCTGCTGGTATATACCGTAAATCCGGGTCTTCGTTAATAACCTTGTTCAGGTTTATTAACTTTATATTTTGTTTTAGGGCTTTACAACTTCAAAAAAATATATCGGGATTGAAGAAAATATTCAGTAGGTATTTCGATTATTTGCATTAGCTTCTGTTAACCTGTCTATTTTTAGATTTCGCTGTAAAGATGAGTAATGCTCTGGATTAAGTAGATTGTAAAGAAGCTGATATGAAAATATTTGGGGGAAATATGTATAAAAATTGCGTGTGAAGAAGTTAAGGCTATAAATCTTTGCGGGAATTTTCCATAGAATAGCGTTAGAAGAAGCTGCTAAGCAATTTACCTTCAAGAGCCTGGATAATTAAGCTTTTGAAGGAAAGGTTTTAAAGAATGTAATGCTTTCGACGAATTCAATGAGAACTGCCTTATATTGCTTGATTATTTTATTAGCTGTGCATGCCTTGATTTGTGTATATATTTAACTATTGCGCATGTTTTATTTATGTACATACCGTACTGATTTGTTTTGGCGCCTTCATTAATCGTATTACTATATATTTATATTTTATACGTGTATGTTAGGCTGTGGAGGATTTATTTGTACATTTAACTTTACGAACTATATATTATCATTTATATTATGAGCAATTGCCAGTTTTGATTTATTTCTAGAGAGTGTGAGCTTTATTGAGCATTCTTATTTCTCTATTTTGGCTAGAAGTTTTATCGCCTCTTACATTCGAACAGCACCTTTACAGTAACGACCCTTGGGGGATGTGATCGAAATTTTATTCGTTTTGGGTGCATTACTGTATTGTATTTGCTTCTCACTATTTCAGCGGAAGATGTGGCGTGTGTTGCTTTATATTTCTTTGTGTGTCTATTTGTAACACTTATCTCATAGGACTACTTTCGTGACAGGCTGTATATTTTACATTTGCGAAAGCTTTAACTATAAACGTCTTTAATTTGCTCTTTAGGAAATATATTTGGAATCGTCAAATAACATTTTCCATTTATTCTTAAACTTTCACCGGTCGCCTAATTTTTCACTTCATATTTGGTCGCGCCGGTGTTGTAGACCGTGTAAGGAAAGCGAAGTATGCATTAATTCTTTTTCAATTTAATTTTCAACAAACAGTATTTACTTAATTACAAAATACAAGTATTGTTTTTAAGATGATTGTACACATACCGTTCTAACAAAATAAAATCTAACATAATTGAACATTACTTAAAGTAGAAAATAATAATTACTAGTATAAGTTTACCCTATTCTACATTAATATTTACATAAACGAATTTATATTACTCCTTAATAAACGCATATGTTTGTACAGTGGAAACATGAAAATCGGGTTTTTCTATTTTTTTCCATCCACGATATGTGCACCGTCCAGTTATAGTATTTTCTTGATTTTTACTGGCTCCAATTTCACAAACATCTTGCAGGCGTAATCGAACAATTCGCGAAAGGCTGGTCATAGAAGCGTGTCCTTCTAGTTCTGGTCTATTTAATCCATTTGCTACATCTCTTAAAAATTTCTTCTTAAAACATTACCTTTTGGAGTATTGGCACGGATATTTATTTGCGAATTAATGACTAAAATATTCAAAATTGGGAAAAACGTTATTAACATTACCATGGGCACCTTCATGTTGTTCCGGCACAGTTGTAGGCTGCAAATAACTTATCAATTGTATCTACGCTACCATTCATGCTATAGTATTCTGTAATAATAGCTGGTTTTTGTGAATCTCTAGTTTCACTATCTATTTCATCTAAATGATGTAAACTACAGTGTAATAATACATTTTTCCTTTCTTTGGTAAATGAAAACATAATTGAAATCCAAACATACTCGTATGCACAGTTCGAGGAACAGGCTTAGAAATGTCTAAAAGTAATTCCCTTTTATTCTTTCTTATAGTACCAATACTAGTCAATCTATGATTTTAAGAAGTAATTCAAATAGTCGCAACGACGTAAACCAGTTATAAGTTGTGATATCTCTTCCTGAGCCTCATATGTGTTAGCACAATCGAAGAGCAACGTCCATTGCTGAATTCGAAACCTTGTATGGACCATCCTCTTGTATACCTACATAGACTTCCATTTTTCTAGTATAGAACATCCTAGCATCACATAAGGCCAAGATTTTCAAGTCACATTTTGTAGTGTGATGCTCTTCCTTATAGGAGCCCAGAGGATATAGGAGAGTAATTAAAGTTAGAGATAGTAGATTCCCTTCTAATTTGCTTTCTTAATAATTAAGGTAAAATAAATTCATTTTCGACATTAAGTGCATTACACATCTTCACTCTTATCTTACTAAAACACTACTCTTTTTCTAATTTTCCACACGAACCCAAGGTATTGCAGCTCTGAGCAGCCATTAAAAATAATTGAACGCGACATCTAAAGTTCAAAGGTTTCCCAAATGCTTAACAATTTTTTATTGCCGAATGTATGAAGTACGCATTTCCTGCTAGCCTAAGTTGGGTTCATTCCTCGCTAAACCTAATAATTAATTTAATCATTTTTAAGACCTATCGACTAAATTTTCCGCTATTTTATGAATACCCCTTACCCCACTGCAGTAGAGTTTGATGGAATATATTGCCGAAAGTCGTTGTTCGTAAAATTAACATTAGTTATAAATAATTAATTTTAGAACATGGAAAGATTTAAGTATTTTAAAAATAAATACTAAATCTTTCCACAAATATT
>JAHWXV010490736.1:0-12463 GCA_024586415.1 Phrixothrix hirtus | reverse complement strand
GCGAGAAATTGTTCCACGGCCTACAGTATCGTTGTCGCGGGGTTGCCTCTTATCATGGCCCCAAATAATGCTATAAATTAACATTATAGCTAAAGGTCGAGGGGGTGCCAGACCTAACACATATCCCCAGAAATACAAGGTAATAACTGTTAATTAATTCTAAGTTCAAAATGAAAGTCTAGTTGGCTAATAGTATTTATCTATTGCTAAAAAAATGGCTTATATAACATACACAAAAGAGCAGGGTATAAAGGTTTACGGATAATTTCCCCGGCTCTTGAATGTGGCCTAATTCAAGAGGGACAGAGAAAAGTAGTCAATCTATTGTAACTATAATTGATGTTTAAATATATTAGTTACAATCAACCCAGATATGCGTTCGTAAGCTGGACAGGAATTATGTTTTACTCGGCTCCCTTTGTAACGGGAAGTCTAAGCTGGCATCTACAATAGTTGGCAGCCGGTACTATCAATTAATTTGGATTCTCGCCGATATATGTTTACATTACGAGAATGCTATTGGTAGGCAAACAATGATGAAGCAAGAGAACAATGTAATACAAAAAAGAGGGGTGCCTCAGTCTGGGTCGTCACTTCACACAATCAGAATCGTCATTCGTGATTTTATTTCTAGATTATTGAACCAACAAGGGGATCTCACAGGTCCAAAGAAGCTGCAACCGGGGTGGAAAAGGCAGGTGAGTTCCTGGAGATACACCAATCAATCTCTCGGGCCAGGTGTCCCGACACTACACGGCGGAAACTATACACCACTCGAACACTTTAAAACAAGGAAATCACTTACGCGACCAATCTTTACATGTACGCCCCATGCGTATTTTTAACTGCCAAAACGGGTGGGTCTCGCGACGCGTCAACACCAATTATACCCGTAGAAATCCATTAGAGTACAAACCATCTACTAGTCAAAATAATTTTTAGTATATAATTTTCCAAACGTCACGGTGAATAGAAAAGCTCATATCACGTGCTTTATCCGACAGAAACACTATACTTGTTTTTCAATCGCCACGGAGGGTATAAGAAAATTCATCTATGGGGTTTTATCCGACAGAACAATCGAAGGAAATGTTTTACTTACTCATTTATTTACTTTTTATTTTATTTTTCATCCGGCCATCTACATCGTTACTGGGGAACACACGGCGGCAAAAATAATTTGTTTACTAGACGTTGAACAAAACCTGACAACATGGCGCATGGTATCATACGATGCGTTACGCCCTATTCTTGACTGAACCTCATGACATAATTTCGGCACACCTTTAAATGAATCGAGAATATGCTATTTGTCACGAGTATCTTGGTTGTCCCGCAAAGACCCTTCGTATTTAAATTTATTGCCAATTTTTTGTCTTGTAGAATGAAGCGACGTATTATTTGGCCTATAATCCTAAGAGATTTTCCTTCACAGTACAATTTAAGCGCAAGTTCTCTCACAAAAATGTTAGTTTGCCCCCGTTTTCCCTTTGTCATCCTATCGTGAAAGTACGAGGGAGTATTTTTAAGTAATCTACCTAGCTTTGAAAATGATAAGTTGAATGCTTAATTTTTTAGTGTAAAGTTTTTGTAAAATTTGCGAACATCTGTGTCAAATTGTAAGCAAATTGTGCAAATACTGAAGTGTTCATAACTATTTTTTGGGTTGAAAATGAGCAATATAGCACTTGAGTATCGCAGTATCCTCACAAAGGAAGGCCATAAACCAATAATTATCCAATTATTCATGGAGATGAAGAACCAACTATATCTCCAAGTCAAATTTTCGACTAAACAGTTTAAATGGGGTAGCGGGTTTTTACAGGATCATTCAAAATCAGGATGACCTGTTGAAACAAGGCCTGTTGAAATCAACAAAGAAAAGTTAAAGATTTAGTGTGGTTGAATCGGTGAATTAAAGTGTCCGTCGTTACTACTGCTGGTATCATATCCAAAACTACTGTTTTAAAAGTTTCCATGATGATTTAGGTATTAAAAAGGTGCCTCCGAATTGGTTTCCCAAACTACTTACACTAGAGTGAAAGCTTACGGAAAAAGAAATTTAATTGCTCTGCAAGGCGACAGTAACAGTTTTTGCCAATTTTTACTAGTAATTATTCTTCGGTCTATCACTAGAACCCTCCCAGAAAACAAAAACCCATGCAGTATGTTCACGGGAGTTCTCCACGGTCAAAAAAGGCCAAAACATGATCTTCTGGTGGAAAATTGATAGCAACTGTATTTTGGGATATAGAAGATGTGTTTTGGGTTGAGTACATGGATAAAGACACTGCAATCAATGCTAAGGTTTATGGACAGGCGAATCGAAATTTAAAGACAACCCTAGTAGAAGGGATACCTCATTCATGGGGAGAAAAAGTTTTGCTTTTGCATAAAAACTACAGGATGCATAAGGGACGAACAATTCAACGCATTAAACAATCAGAGTATAGGTAGTCCAGATTTAGCACCCTGTAATCCGTTTTTGTATAAAAATTTTAAAAAGCTCCTTAGCACTAAAAAGTTTTCTTCGGGCATGCGCTTAAATGCGCTGTACTTGAATATTTTGAGGACATTTCAGAAAAAAACATTTGAAGGAATGCAGCAGCAGGAAAAATATTGGACTAAATGTGGGAATGTCGAAGGTAGTTATGTACGTATGTACATACATAAGAAAATAGAAGTTTTCAAATCTCTGCGCCCTCGTATTTTTCACTACATTCCTAGTACTTCCCAAAATACATCTGTATGCAGTATGTACGAACCCATGTTATACAAAAATTTGGGCTAACATAAGTACGCTTAGTTTTGAGAAGCTGCAACCCTTTGTAAAATGTAAAATATTTGTGTTCACAATCGGAGCAGTTTTTGTAGTTATTTTTAAACATTCACCGAAATTGATATTAATATTTTATTTTTCGCTTTCATTACAAATGCTTTTTAGTAGACAGGATTCTTTTTAAATTGCCATCGGTGTACCCTCAATTTTGTAAATATCTGAATATACTTATTGTTGTATATTTTTATTCAAAGATAATACAGTTTTTAAATTCGGTAGTCACTTTATTAGAAACTTCTTCGCGCTGGCTACATTAATATCACAAATGAAATAATTAGTTACTTAGTTTATGTTCAAATGCAACTAAATACGAAAACAGTTCCAGTTAAAATTTATTTATAATGTAAAATGAGTGGATATAAGGTTACAATATTTATCTTATAATGAATGGCTTTGAATTGCTTGAAATGACCTTGGGTTTTGTCATGTATGAATAAATACAACGTTAGAAGACGAGAATAGTTGTAGACTTAAATAAAATAAGACATTTATTTATAGTGCAATCTGGCCGGAAAGATCTATAAAAGCTATTCTATTTCCTCCCCTTAAGGTTTTTCTGCACCAGATTAGTCAACCCAAAATGCAATAATCAAATATTATTAGATTTTAAGGGCAGTAATTAACATCCTTTAAAAATAATTTCATAGTGAAATACTAGGAATTTATAAATAATAGTTTTATCTTAATCTTTTAGTTAATTACGGAAACATAATAATGAGAAAATGCTAAATACTATGTTTCCGTAATTAACTACAAAATTCCGATGAAAGTGTACCACAGATTGTTACTAAATTCGTTTTTAAAAAGTGTAATTGCAACTATTAAACACTAACAATATTTAATTATTGTATTTTGGCGTGACTGATCTAGTGGAGACGAGCCTTAATACGCTTCCATATCCATATACTCTTATTTCAAATCTTAAATAAACATTTGTGCTCTAATCAACACACTTTAGGTTATAAAAGACGACTTTTAATTATTTGATATCAAACTGCTTACCAAAATTATCTACTTTTGATACGTTTCTATTTAGTGCTACTAAAGATTGGAAATTTTTTATTGCGCTAATTTTAAGTATACCTTATCCAAAGAGGTAAACGAGTTACATAATTAATTGATTACTTGTACCCTACCAATAGCTGTTTGTATTCCTTTTGGTATAGACTTTCTGTGTCCCTTTATTTTTCCATATTTAGTTAGTTACGTCCTGCCACTCATAGTTGTTGCAGTCTTCCTATATTTCTTTTTTCCCTTCATGATCACAATCTCGAGGATTGTAGTCTAGTTTCCGGTATGTGGAACTATATGTCCAAATCATATTTTAAGAGAAGAATTTTCCCTTTTTTTATTTGTCCGTGGTAATCTTTTTGCATCACTTTCGCATGCACCTGTAGCTTTAATATGTTTCTGTGAGTATTGTGGTGATACCATTAGTTGATTACCGCATTTTTAATTAAAAATTACTGGAAATTCCAATATTTTCCCTGCAAAGAGATCGCTTTGTCAAAGAAGCACCTAGTGACATCATACCTACTGGTCACATTTAAAACTTTTCTTCCGATTAGTAAAACAATGTAGCGATGTTCTGCAAATGGCAAAATACAGCAACTTGCATGTTTTGACATTTATTGGAAGATTATTACAATTATTGCAAAATTTGCAAAGAGCATGACCATCCAATTTTGTTTAAGAAAAATTGATATTTGAAGCTCTTAATATGCTTTACTAGCTAGATGGCATTATAGTATATCTTTTTTAGATTAGGCTCTAATCTTCCGGCATTTTATTACTGATTCGGTTCAATAAGTCAGATAAAAACGCAAAAGATGGCAGTATTAGAATAAAATCAATACTATGTTGTTAAAGTACATTCCTTCTAAGAATATCTGCAGATCAATTTGTATTGGGCAGTCATTTAACGTAAGAAATTCGTATTAATTTCAATATACCAAAACAAAATAATTTTCATATTCTCATTAAACATTACTTTCCACGTGGAAAAATAACCGAAACGAAGCAAAGGCTTGATAAATATTATCTGGGTTTTAATCTATTAACTAAAATGATTAACAAGTGGTTTAATATTTTAAGTTGTGATCATATATACATTCGCGGTGCTGAACGGCGTGGGAGGAAACAATATGCTGGTACACCAGAAATGATAACAAAACAATGATATTGTTGAGAAATCATCTAGTGAATGTGCCTAGGACTGTCGAGGTTTTGAACTTGTCGATTAGTACAATGGTTTCAATTTTAAAAAATTATTTGGATACGAAGAAGCTTTCTACAGAATGTGTGTCGCATTTATTAAGGGTGGACGCAAAACTTAATCGTTAAAGTATATCGGAGTACTGTGTGAAGTCAATTAGGCGTAATATATCCAAATTTTTACGTTGATTTATTACTATTCATCAGACGTGGATTCATCACTATCCTCTAGAAACCAAAATTCAATTTAACAATGAGTAGAAATTGGATTAGGTGCAACCGAAGGAAGTAAAAGTGCCGCCAGCGGCCGGTAAATGCATGGCGACTGTTTTTTGGAATGCTTGTAGAACAATTTCCATTAAAGACTTTCAAAAAGGTACAACACTAACAGGGGAGTATTTTTTTATAATTACGGTAGTTGAATGAACAAATTAAAGAACATCCATCACACTTAGTAAAGAAAATAATTTGTTTCACCACGACAATGCACCAACATATTATTCAGTTATTGTAACTGCAGAAATACATAAATTGCACTTCTAAATGCTTCCATATATCTCATACTCACCCGACTTGTCTACTTGTGATGATCTTTTATTCCCAAATATGAAAACTAGCTTTGTTTGCAAGAAATGTTCATCCAATGAAGAAGTTATCGCCGAAGTAGACCGTACTTTGCAGACCTAATCAGTTTTACTTCACTGAAGGCATTAACAGGTTTGTGGACGAGACAGCTGCAACAGCATATTTGATGTTCACGTATAGGACAAGGCGGCCACAGCCGCTTATAGAGAACGTACCATAATTGTCAATACGGCTGCAATATATTATATTGAAATTCCAATTCGATGTAGTATCGTGTTTCAATGCAATTCACAATGCTACTTAGAAAAGTGGTAATTACTTAATATTTATGTATCGTCAGAAACGTAAACATTTACCCTTAGAAATCAACCTTACACTTTTATGATACCTTTTAAATGTGCAGATGTTTTACAGTGTGCTACTATCATACATGCTTTTCAAAATAGCTACCGAAAACTCATAGAAGGGTTTGCCATTTATGTACTAAATACTTCAAATTGTGTATTTGTGTATTACCAGTAATTCGTCAGAAAATATATGAACATTTAAATGCCCACTTTTTTATGCATATTTCCCTGGCACATGAACATAGAACATTGCTCTGTTGCTTAATAGAATATTAGGATAAAAGATTGGTAAATGCCTTATAACAGGTTGAGAGAAAGTTAGAAAAACAAGGTCCGAAGGGTTGAATTTTACTAATTTTCGAGACCTGTTGTACTAAGGCATTTAACCATTGTGCGTCGTACACTATTTTTGCACTAAAGACAACTATCAACTAATGTAATGTTTCCCACAAAACCGTAATAATAGTGCAAAATGCGATCAGAATGAATTCCGAAAATGCACGCGAATCTGAAATATTTATAATTCCGGAAGTTTAGTAACTAAGACTTGAATAAAGACAAAATAAACTTTAAGGGTGCATTTAACAAATACCGTGCGGGAGTGGACGAATTTAATTTATTTCAAACGAAAGTACTGTATAAATAGAAATTGGTCCATTTACAGTTTCACCAAACTGAATAAATGAACCAATAAAATCTTGTATAAATTAAGCTTTAAGTTAATTAGGTAAAATTTGCATAACATTAAGCAATAAGTAACTCAACGAAAACTGTCCAAATTAAATCTAGATTATATTGACAAAAATCTTAGATAATTTAAATATAAATTAATTAACGAAACGTAATTAAATATAATTACGCAACATTGCATCATTTTAAGCAAGAAATTATTCAAGATACAAATGCATTATTATCTAGGCTGATTATATATTACACAGAGAAAACTGTCGATGGCCGTATTCACGGAATAAAGAATGAGAATATGAATTTACCTATAAATAAGATGCTTTTGCAAAGCGAAAGATGGTCGTTGTGTGGGACTTGACATAGGACATTGATCCGTGTAAAACCCCGATAGACTGTATAGAGATTCTCTGTTAAGTTAAGCCAGCTTTGTAGTTAAATTTTGCAGAGATACTTACGTGACGTATTGTCGACCTTCCGAGGGTGTAAATTTCTCAGTACCGTTTCAGATTGAATTCTGCAGAAAATAGTTCCGTAAACCCGATACCTATCCTCATATTTCCGAATTCTAACCACTCGTCCTGTTCCGAGTTCCTTTGCAGACGGGACAGGTTGGGTCTTAGAATAGTGCTGCTCCAGCGGTGGCCTGACCGAGCATCCTTGGCGCTATCCGCATTGAATCCGCATCCGGACGACTTTGAGCCTAACACTGGCGAATTGCTAAGTAGCCAGTTATGTTCGACGCCAAACGTCTTCAACCTCGTCGCGCATCGAGTTGTATCGGTAGCGGGGCGCAACTACGCTGAACCAAGATCACCAGTAACCTTAAAAGTCTCGTCGACCGCAGTTGTTGCGCTAGGTAGCCAACTGTGAGCGACGTCTGACGTCACCACATCCAGGTGTACTGAGTATCAAGAAAGGTCCCGGGTACATCCCAACGCCGTCATATTGATTACTCACCCCAGTCTACCGTCGAGTTTATTTTCGTACACGACCGCCGTCGCAAGTGACGCGCTCGTACTCAGGTCTTGAAGTTAACTGAAAGCTTTTCCGTTCAAAAGGAACAGGAGAATATCAGTGGAAGGGAACAAATCACGTTACATCGATATCTATGCAGCGCTGTGCGACGAAGTAAAGCAGATCTCCGTCCTTCTCGACACGACGATTGATCTTCTATACAGTAATCATTAAGTTCAAATGATCCTTTTTTGCTATTTATACCTTTCGAATATTGCTTTAATTTTTCTTCGTCTCATGTTAATAAATTGTTTTGTAAATAGTATCATTGTTATTGTTACCACAGATCCTTAACCGAATTAGATAAATCAAAACAATATTAAAGAAAAACCACTAACGTTCGTTACAGTGCGTAGCCAGCGGTCCAGAGCATAAACGCCACGCCGTACTTGACTGTTGTTGCTAGTGTAACACTCATGTGTGACGCCGAGAGCCACGTACAGAACTGAATAATATTCAGGCCGCCGAACTTGCGCCAAATACTAAATGGACTCAAATGCTTGGACGACAGTCAAAAAGCACGTTGCTAGTACATGGACTCGTGCACTGGAATCCGAAGCGATGAAATACGCATCAAAGTGCAGTATTCATGTATATGCCATAGAGGAAGACGAATCTTGTGCTTAGAATTTGAGAGATGCAGTTTTAAAAATAATTACATCACAAAGTCAACACATCCTTTGTAAACCGCGATGCTAAAAGTGTGGCCAACTGAATGGAGACTTCCGCGCAGGATGTTCAGTAATTCTGAAAGTCTACAACAGAAATACTGGCTATGATGTTATAACAGGAAGAGTGCTGATAGTAACCGCGAAAACGGCATCCGTTCGCTTGCTGAATTCTATTACTTTCCAAATGGCTTTAACGAAACACATCGAGTTTAGAATGTTGTATGCTACACGAAAACTGGTGCTAAATAATTGCATGAAAATAATTCATCTCAGCTGCGTGCCACACCTGAGTCGTTAGAAAACAGCCTTGTCCCAAAATCAAGGAATAAATCCAGCTAATTGATCTAATAACTACTGCCAAAATATTTGCCACTGATAACTGTTTGAAGAAATGAACAAACGTGGCGAAACACCAAATAAATACTGGACATGCCGAACCAATACGTCAACAATCAGAGAGATTGCACGTATCAAAAATAAAAAATGGTTGAGAAGATAATCGAGGACATGGGCCACGAAGGGACTATATAACCGTCCAGCAGCCCTTGGACATCGCCAACTGTTCTTTTTAGAAAGGAAGATGGTATTACTAGATTCTGAGTGAATAACCATCCCTTGAGTAATGTGACCAAGTAGAATAGCCATCCTATACCTGTAATTGACGAAACTTTATGGATCTAAATTGTTTTTGGCTTTAGATTTAGAATTGAATATTGGCAGGTCGGTACGCAAAAATGGACACCGGAAAAATTGCATTCTTCGTTGGTTCTGATTTCTCATAGTTCATAATTACGCCCTTAGGGTGGTGCAATGCACCGATCGTGTTTAAAGGGCTATTCAAGTTGATACTGAGAGTGTTTTCTTGGCATAAATGTCTAGTATACTTAGAAGATGTCATTGTTATCGGAAAATTCTTAGATACACATCTGAAGAATCTTGAAGACGTTTTTCAAAGGCCATGAAGTGTTCATCTATAATTAGTTTCAAATCGAAATAAAATATCCGTTCTATATGGTTTCTGAACAAGTTGTAGCAGCTGACTTATAGAAAGTTCAATCTATATGGGACTAACCACAACCAGAAGTAAACATGAATTGCGTAGCCGCTGAGTTATGCACGTACCATCGTAGATTTGTACGTGGATTTGGTGACCCCTCAGAACCCCATACAACGCTTGCCGTATTCATGAAGCAATAACTTCAAGTGGTCATTTAAACCAGTTATGCCTATTCCTGCAAGTCTGTGCAATCAAGCCAAGTTTCTTATTGGATTTTTACGAGGAAGTGACGAAAAGATATGCAAATAAAAGCATAACGTTTATTCTTATAGAAATGCAAAGAAAATTCCATATTACTTATGGTACATCAGGTATATAACAGAACATAATAGAAAATTAATTTCTTTGTGTGATAATCAGCAAAACATTAAATATGTATTGCGATATTACACTTAATGCATTTAGTTTCTGCTAGTTCATGTCCTTCGTTCCATCTTGTCTGCTTTTCTTAACGAATGAGTTAGTGGCCAGTAGGGGCATATCTTGTGTCAACATTCTGCTTTATAGAAAGTCGGCCTCTTTGAAATTAAAGTGGTTCTATGTTCTGTGTCAGTATCGCAATAGCAACTCTTTTACGGCAACTTAGTTAGTCCATATCATCTTTATGATTTCGATACAACTGTCATGAGTTTTGTAAAGCTAGGTTAACATAATGTGTAATTAGGGAGAAGTACACATTTTACTACGAATTGCTACATCACCAGAGCGATCTGCTCCCCCCATATTATTGCATCTTATCGAACACAAACCTGCATATTGCGCTTCCACTTCCGTAAATATCGTTTCACATTACAAGTAGTTGGACTCCAGCATAGTTAGAACCCAATCATACCAAGTTGCTGTCGTTCCACTTATCAACTATGATGTTTTAGTCAGGTATCTTTTTGAATTGTTTGCTATTAACCAATGGATTGCTAAGAAAATGATTTTCTCTTACTATTCTCGTCCCATAAAGGTATTTTTTTCAGTAAGTCGTTCGACTAAAGAAATCAATCTAAAAGAAACTGTCGAAAAATTATTGAAATTTTTTTGTAGACCACCTTTTTCGCAACATATCTCCATACCCTGAAACTTCACACGCCCAAACACCATATGCAGCATAGGTAGTGCTAATATTAGTAGAGATGCCTTTATAAGTCACAAACCAACAGACATAACTAAGTCAGTTGGTTTCTACCCAGGACTTGTAGCCATACCTAATTGGTCTCTCTTTCATGAACTGTTTGGTGCCATGGCTTCCGTAATGCGGCACCATGGCCTAATCAATGGAGTGCATTTGTTCTAATTAATCATTTTCTATGAAATTTCTATTTAGATGCTAAATTAATGACCATACTTTTGAAAATTTATCAGTTGTATCTTAATCGTTGTTGTTTTAAATGCTAATATTTAACATAGTACAATCAAACTTGTCCCTAGCAATTCACTCTGGTAGTAAATGATTGTGTGCATTTCGTTCTCGCTCCCATAACTATTTTCGCCTTGCTGAAGGTATATAACCGCATAAAATAGGTGCGCCTACGAAGGCGCTAATTTCAGCAGTGCTAACTTGTTGGATCCTATTCCTTTGCTGAGCGTATCGGTTAGTTTCATAAACAGTTATACTTATATTGTCATGATCACAAGAATTATGGATGTTTTTCACAGGGCATCGGATTGCATATTGGGGTCATCTTCACCTAAAAACTTGATGTCCTGTTTCACCAAGTAGAAGATCTTCTTATTTTCTTGTTTTATTTCTATTTTCTCAGCAATGCTTGGTTTAACGAGATACGACAGAGGTAGATAGTAATCCGATGAAAAATCACGTTCTTAATGACTAACTAGTTTTATTTCAGCAGGAGTACTAAGTTGCGAACCAGGTGCGTTATCAATTACAACAACTTCATCGTCGGAGTTCTAATCAGTTATTCCACTACAAAAATGTAGTGGAGGGAATATAGTAATTTCTTCCGCATTATTTAGCACCACATCATTCTCTTCCAACATGCTCAAGACATTATTTTAGGTAAGTTGTTTACAGTAAAAAACATCACATATATTCCTGATGTATTATATTTATTTCACATGAAGAAGTAGTCACAGAAAGCTAATTTACTTAAAAATATGATATTTGGAAATACAAATCACAAGCTACGCCATAACTGTTTGTATATTCATACTAATTGAAATTAATTATTTATTTTAAAATTGCTTAGACAGCTTACCTAACACACTGTACACCATAATTAGTCATTCCGTTAATATGGACCTATTTATTTTAATAATTTCCACAGAAGATTTGATAGGCAAACACAAAATCGATATTATATTCTTAGCGGATACGTGTCAAATAAATTTACACTGTTAAAAAATATAAATAGGTCACGTGCCGGAGTTGTCACAACTTGTATTTATTGTACTATATTTAGTACATTAAGAATATATACATTTTAAACACTTAACAGGCTTTTGGTAAGTGTACGCACACTCAGATCTCCTGGATTGTAGAGAAGAATTCTATTAGACATAGATGCTAACCAAGTGGGCGTCAGTGCAGCGTTGTTGCAAATCCAAAGTGGACAACAAAGAGTAGTCAGAGATTTCAAAATGTTGTCCAAGCATAACTAGTGAGGATAAAAACCGCTGAATATCTCTACATTATCACTATCGATGAAATTTCTTGGTAAGAACTCATCACGGTACGTTGAAATGGCTGCTACAGTTTAAGAATCCAGAAGACGAGATAGTAAGATAGATTGCAAGGGTAAGACTCTAAAGTCAAGCGTCGTTGTGGAACAAATATGCTAAATGCTGACGCTTTATCAACACAGATTTGGTCAGAAAATTGAAAATGCTATGCTCGGTTAGTGTTCTAAATTGAAGAACCTCTTGACAACCATACTGCTTTATTCAGCAATAACTGGAAACCAGCCAATGCCAAGCAAGATCAAAAAAGCTAACCAAGTCTAAAGTTGTTATTAAAATGGAAGAACGAAAGTCAAAGGCTAGGTTAGGAGGGAGTGGCCCCATTGTTAAAGCACATTAGTTTTAATGGAACTCCATGCCG
>JAHWXV010490732.1:0-20235 GCA_024586415.1 Phrixothrix hirtus | reverse complement strand
TTTTGATTCAATCCGCCATTTTTACCGCACTCTGTATATTTATTTTGACGTATCATATATATTTATTTTGAAGCGCACTGTATATAAATTTTTGACGCACCCTGTACATATGTTTTGCCGCAGGCGGGTCATTAAAAAACAATTAAAAACCGGTTTTCAAGGTCAACAAGGTAATTAAAAGTGGGGAGGAGCAAAATGGTGTCACAGAATCGGCTATCTCTATCTACTAACATTGTCCTTGAGGCTAAGAACAAGTTGGGTATGACTTATGTATGTGCATAAGGGTACAAATAATTGTTTCTCCGACGCACATTCTTTCTCTTAAGTTCTCTTGTCTTTGAGATGCACCTATAACCAACCCTTTAGCGCAATTACTGTTGAAGAGCAAACATTAGTGGGTTGAAAACTATACCAGGATCAACATCCTACCTACAATATTCATAATTAGGTTATTCACTGTAGCAATCATCATATCACAGAATTTCTTCTCAACGCGTTAGCAAGTGAAAATTTCTGTTACATTTATGCACATTATTGCTTTTTCTCCGGCAGTAATTCACATAATAGTATATTACGGTACAATATTGGTAAATGCCTTCTACAGGCCGAGAAAAAGTTAGCAAAACCTCTTGTACTAAGGCCCTTAAAGATCGTGTTTCGTACCCTATTTCATGCATTCGAGACAATTATCAACCAATTACGGGAATTTTGCGCTAACGACAACTATGAATCAATTGCCAGAATTTGATATCAAGCATTTGCACCGTCTCATAATAGTACCAATATCATTATGAGCCATAACGTGCTTACTTTGTACCATAATCGTCGCGTTACTATGGCAATCACAACAGTTCTGGAAATATATCGGAATGTGATATTCAACGTAACTGGTTGGTAGTGGAAAAAAATTATTGGTTGTATAAGTGCATACTTTACTCCCATTTTGTACAATATTTTGTGTTGGGGTGCAAATTAAGTATAGAAGGAAATGATCCCCTTTTTATATCCAAGAAGAATATTTAACTGTTGAGGATACAAGTTGTGTTTGTGAAACTGAAAACAGTACTGGAATAGTATTGGCTGCACACTTTCATCTAATGTATCTATACTTTAAATTAACCATGTCAGATCAGAGATGGCATATTTACTTTTAATGGTAGTCTCCAGAGGGAAATATTTTCGTGTAAGTGAAAAGCTGGTCTCTAGACCAACTAAAATATTTTGCATGGGCATGGATCCTGCAGTATTAAAATAACCGACGCAAAGGGTTATAATAATGGTTCTTGGATGATATTTTTATAGATATATTAATTTACAGAAAATACATGCCATTCTACTTAGTAAGCGGTGTTTAGTTCCAATAGAACAGAAGTTCCAATGACATGAAGTTTAATTAGTGTTGGATATATGGCTATGGCAGAAATGTTACGAGAATATATAAAAATTAAGAGAAAAAAAGAGTATATTAATATTAACTTTGTAAAATTCCGTTTTTGTTTGTTTAGGAATGATGCGTTTAGGTTATGAAGTAATTTAATTTCATAATCTGTTAGCAACAATAGATATTTATGTTTATTAGTTTTAAAATATTATATACAGAATTTTATAATTTAGAGCAGCTGGCCAAGGACAGAGATCCGGGCAAGTCTGGCCTAGCTTTTCTTCTCTTGATTTCCAGTTTTTAAATTATATGCGTGGTAGAAAAAGAATTGTCAGAAATTTCTAGAGATGAATTGGAAATATTATAATAAAGTCAGAAATATATTTCTAAATAAATGTGCAATATATTATTCTAACCTTAGAGATGCCTAAACTTAGTTTAATTTTTAACAATTTTAGTACTCGTACCTTCAATTATGACAATGTACATTGGTTTACAGGTGCGATTCATTCCACGTTTAATTTCTGGTGATTGTTCATAATTTCTCTTATTGCTAAAGACACAAGGAACCAATAATTAAACTTCGAAGATATTCAACACCGTAGGCTTCGCCGAGTAAGAGCGTATTATGGTTTTCTTGAATAACTTTGCGTCTAGTAGAATAAATTCTACTATAAGAGGCGTTCCTGAACATTGGCGTCTGATTATTGCTGGATTAAGAATTGCATGAGGAATCGAATCAACGAAATTTTAGTTATGTGCATTCTCTTTTAGAATCTAATAACAAATTAATTTTAGTAAAATTCTAAATCCTTAATAAGGACGAGTATTTGAAGGTACTGACCTAGAAACTATTGGTTAGTAGAGTACATTAATCTTTTATATTAAATTCTATAATCATCACAATTATAGTTTGGGTTGTTACTTTCATGCTCCTTGTGTTGTTACATCAATACGTCTAATGGCTATGAATGTATGAATTCGCAGGAGGGATCCCAAGTAGCAACAGGAAATAATTAAGATTGGTTTAATACAAAAGGGGATATACTTTAAAGGTACCTTATTATGTTGTTTGCAATATAATGTATCAACTCTTTAGTAGAATACTTTAATTTCTTGTAAAAGTATGACTCATTAATTTTTTTATGTTATTGTTGCTTTCCTTCCTAAAATAAATACAAAATCGAATAACTGAACATCGGCACAGTAAAGTTAAATTTTAATTCTGCATTCTTGCCTTTTAATCATATTTAATATCCGATTTTGCAGTAATATAAATTCTAGCGCCGATTATAAATAAGGCTCTAGTATTCGCTAGGTGCATTTAAAGCCATACTATAACGAACCCACGAAAAAACCACCAAACAGCCTCTAGCCCATGAATGGAAAATTATGTGAAGATGATTCTCGTTCTGTTTACTAAAAGTTGAACGCTTCTTCGTTATAACATAACTTAAACATCACAGTTTCAAGTATAATGACTATCCAAATTACACTACACAAAATTAATATGTAAAACTAAATTATTTATGGGTATTTATCTACTGTGCAAAATTTATTTTAGAACTAGATACAAGTTATTATTGGAGATTTGCTAGATCTTGCGGTCTAGTAATTCAAGGTGAAGGATTATTTGTAGTGAACAGTAAAGATGATACAACGGCGGAGCCTCGAAATATCTGAGGTTGAGTACTAATGCGTAGCATCACCATAGCTGTCTGATTGAGGCGTTCTGTAGCTGCTGTCGTAAACACCATCGACTATTCTTCCACCGAACCTAAATGCTGACACTGTATATCTATTTCAATGCTACCTATTATGCTTAACAACTTATTTCAAGAAACCATATCTATGTTTTACTAACCAAGTTCTAACGCACATATGAAAATTACATCCATCGCATTAAGAATCTACACCCCATTATGGTAATCGCCACTAGCCTGTACGACAATGATACACTTGATTACAACTATTGCCTTAAAATTAAAAAGATGCAGTCTACTCAGATGTTACTAAGTTTGGAAAGCATTGTTCACATTCAAATTTAAGAAGCATTCCCTTGTAATAATGGTTTTATTTATATACCCAACACAATTTGTTTGTGCTATTCCTTATTTATTGATTATTCTAAAATCAATATCAACCTATATCAATATTTAGGTGTAATGACACTGGAGCTAAACCTTTCGGTATTCTAGACGGAATACAATAAATAAATGAAGTACAGAAGATGTATTCTACACCACAAAATTTATTAAATGCTTCACGACGGTATTTGCTTTGATTAGATACAACATATTGGCAAATTCAATGCACCTAATGTGGGTAGCAATTATGCAAACAGTTTAATCACATGTCACAATTACACAAACAACTCCAGCGAATGTATTACTTTCATACAATTGCATACAATTTCATGCAATTATATACAAGATGCGGCATAAATAACTCTACGTTTTAAAGAAATACAGCTACGAGTTGGACAGGAGTTGAGTGGTAACATTCGACTGACACCTAAGGCTTTTTCTATCCAAGATATTATTTATAATAGTGCAACGCTGCATTCACTATGCGCTTGGTCGTCAGGATCCTGCTCCAAGTACGAAAACCGTTTACAACTGGATTTCATACAAGCTGACAGGTTTTGTATGTCAACAAAAATCGTCTAGCTGACCCGCACTGTCACAAGAGCAGTAAGTGCGGCTACTATGAGAGCTTCAATTGTGCGCCTCCAAGGCGCTTTGTATGTACAGAATTCTTCAAAGGCTGCGGGTGGCAACATTTTCCCACTCAGGGCTTTTTTAGGACGGGACTATTGAATCTCTTACAGCAGCCACACCATCGGCCCCTGTAGCTGTACGAGGTATGCCAGGCGATTTGCGTTTTAATGCAGAATCTATCTACCTAAAATGTAAATCCAAGCGTAAATCGTTACCGTACTTGGAACAGGATACCCGCAATCAAGCACAAAGTGAATGGGAAGTGCACACTCAGTTGTTATCGGCGACTCAATTTTGAACAATTTCTTCGATAACGAATACACGATGTTCACCAGACTAAGTCATAGCTGACATTATAAGCGGAAGATATATTCAGCTGAATGCCACCACTTCCACAAATTTAATACCTCCCTACGCATAGCTACGCTTTTTAATTTCGTGGAGCCCTTTATGCTGCAGCGCGTACATATGTTGAGCAGTTACGCGTATTCTGGATACTACTAAAATAAAACTTTAAAATGGCAGTATTAATTTAAGTCAATGTATATCCTCTTCCAAAGAGTGAACTGTAATGGGCATACCTCGTCTACTTCCAACGACCATATTTGATTTTACTAGTTGTTCAGGCATCTATATTATTATTAAACAAACTAAATAATGTAACTGCAAGTACTTTGAACTAAAGATGTATAGATGGTATTTACAGTGACAACTGTAACTTTTACAGCTTTTGGTTTGGTCTACTGTATTTAGCAATAATTGATTGGCCAACCGCAAGTATTTAGCAACATAATGGCGCAGAGGATTTCCCTCGCTTATTATTAAATATCCGTACAACTATTGAATAGATACTCACTTCTTAAAACTAAAGGTTTGATTTTATTCTATAAAATTTCAGATTTGGTTTTTTAATTGTGCAAATTTATAATAAAAACTAGTTTTTAGTCAATAGATTAAATAAATTAAATTAAATTAAAAGTTTGATGTATGCGGATGATGCAGTACTAGTAGCTAGAAGCATAAGCCAAATGCAACGAATGTTGAATACGTTTGTAGAAGTGAATAAAAGAATGAACCTGGGAATCAATAGTGGCAAAACAAAGGTGATGGTTTTCAATAGGAAAATGAAATATGTCAGCTGAAGTTAGGTAGCGAGATAATTGCACAAGTGGATAGGTTTGCTTACTTTGGCAGAATGTTTGCAAATGATAGGCGAATAGATAGGGAAATTCAAAAGAAAGCGAATGCAGGCAGGAGAATAATTGGCAGCATGTGGTCAGTAACCAAGAGAGAACAGCTAAGTATGGAAGTAAAGAAGGATGTGTACAATAGTGTATTTATTTCAACTGTTTTATGTGGCAGTGAGACTTGGGTATATCATAAGAAGCATATGAGTAAAATAGACGCCGTAAGTATGAGGTACCTAAGATCTGCATGTGGCAAAATGAAACATGACAGAATAAAGAATGAATGGGTGATAGATACGTACCAGGTGAAGGATACACTGCTTGAACTGTACAAAAGCAGTGCCTTAAGATGATTTGGATATGTGGAACGAATGAGTAATGAACGCTTAACAAAGAGAACATATGAGACAAGTATGAATGGAAAACTAGGTAGGGGTAGAACGAGAAAGAGGTAGCTGAATATGTTTGAAGAAATTGTAAAAGGAAAAAGAATAAAGAGCGTAAAGAGTAGGACAGCTAGCCAAAAACGTTGTATGAATTTGATGGAAGCATAAGAAGTGAGTAAGGTCAGAAAGAAATTGTTAAAATAGAGAATGGGTGATAGTAGTGATAGTAGAATTAGTGAGTAATAGTGGGATGGTGTCGATACTGCAAAGTGCTGGGAGTTGTGGCGAAGGGCGGTGGTAATGGGAGGGGTTGGTGTATGGGTGTATGCAGTGTTTGTGAAGGTGGTGGCTTGTCATTGGGTTTTGTCTACCCCGCTAAGGGAATGGCATGACTGGTAGTAGTAGTAGTATAAATTAAATTGTACACAAAATATATAAATAATCGTTGCGTTAATTTCACGAATGTAGAAATTGTCATATTTTTGTTTTCTCTTACCTTATATGAAATATAAAAAAAGAGAAAGTATTGTATTCGACCAAAATTTTCGATGTCGAAATCTTAGTGGAAATACACGTTTTCGGGTCCCTTCAGTACGAAAATCATGTTTTTGAAAATTGGTCTGTGTGTCTGTAGAGAGTTTGTCGATAACTCAAAAATCATAAATCCTAGAATAACAAAATTTTATATTTGATTTTCTATCCATCGTCGCACGCGACCGCAACAATTTCACTAAAATCGGCAAACCGAAAGTGCCACTTTACTCTTGTCATTTTTTGGGTTTTTTTTCGAAATCGACTGTAACGATTTTTTTAGAATCACAATATTTCTTAAAAATTTAATTCCCTTTGACGTAATCTAGGCGGTTTTTTACAGGTCGAGTACCGGAAGTACTTTCGCCGTTAAATCTGAATAAAATAACAGGGAATCTAAAAGCCGTAGCTAAATGAAAATTTACGTTTACAGTCACAATCACCTTAGTGTAGTAATTCAGAAATTTGGTTAAAATCGAATAACTCGAAGTACCACCTTGTTTCTGTTATCTTTAGATATTTCCGAATTTTTCATTTTTTGTGATTTTCTCAAAATCGGCTCTAACAATTTTTTTAAAACCTATTATGTCTCTTAGTCACGTAAGACTCTTTCATATAATCTAGGCCGTTACTCAGAAAATTTTCTGTAAATTGAGTAACCGGAAGTACCTTCAATGTTAGCTCTAATTAGTATAACTATGAAACTAAGAGGTCTAACTAAATTATAACCTATATTTGGGGTCACAATCGTATTTTTCTGCAAAATCAAAAATTTTGTTAAAATGGAATAGCCGGAAATACGACTTTATTTCTATCATTTTTAGATATTTTCCGAATTGTTCATTTTCACGGATTTCTTTAAATCGGCTGTAAAGATTTTTTAAACTTAGTCTATTTCTTAGCTGATTAATTTGGTTTTGTGTTAACCACTGGGATTCTCTAATAAATCTTTGAAAATCGACTAACCGGAAGTACTTGGAATATTAGTTGTGAACAATGAATCTCAAAATGTAATCATTATATGAAAATCAAGAACTATATTTATGTTTTGTATTTTCTATAGATGAGACCGCAAGAATTTAGTTAAAATCGAATGACCGGAAGTGCCACTTTATTCTTGCGATTTTGAAGTTTTTTGCGATTTCTTCCAAAACGCTTTTAACAATTTTTTTGAAACGTTTACGGTTCTTATGTCCTTGACATCCTTTCACGTAAATTTATAGGTTTTCCAGAAAAAATGTGTTGAAGCGGGTTATTAGAGAAAACCTCTAGACTTAAGCAGGGTTTACGTGTCGATTAACTTGGATGGGTGGCCGTTAGAGTTACCTTTCCTAAAATAAACTTAAATAATATTTAAACTATTTGTGAACATTTGCATATTTGTATATCTGTGTACGTAAGAGAAAGTGGTGTGTTGCCTCACACCAGATTTTAAAACCTAAATTACATTTTGATAAATGTCCTAATATAATCAATTGTGTTATGTGCAATTAAAGTTTTGCGGAAGTAGTTTAAAGTCTAAATAGTAAATAAATTTTGTCCAATTGGCGTAATTTGCAGTAATCTTTTCTACAAATTAAATAACTAAACAGTTATTTTGGAGAATAACCAGATATTTTGAAGGTATATTTACCTTAAAGTAATAATTTAGAAATTTTGTTTAATGGAACTGCATTTAGCACAGTTCAAACACTTGCCACAAAATGTTTGTACGTGCTAATTAAAGTAAACAAACATTCTTGAGGAATTCATACTATAAACAGATACATATTATAATATAGTCCGTGTGGGATTACTGCATTAGGATGCAGGATTTTCATATATAATTTGATTAATTTCTCGACTGAATTAAATTAATTCTCTTTAGTTTGTAACGTGAACTGGTTAAATAAAGGGGTAACTTATGTAATTTTAAAAGATTTATTCACTTTCCTTGAGATTTTTGACCTTTAGCAGAACAAATACGTTTGCGTTCTGTGTTTTTACATAGAACGTTTAATAAAACTTTAGTTGTATGTTTCTTAAATATGTTTGAGTTCCAACATTCGACAAATATTCTAATAAAAAATATATGACACAAGTTTACTACATATATTTTAAGTAAAATTGTGATATACAATAATTTAAAAATTATATAACATGTAAAGAATAAATGAGATACAAGTAGATGCTTTGGCTGCCTGAAGTGCATTCTTAAAATGTAAGTATCAGGTTTAGTGACTGTCTAGAACCCAAGCGGTCTAGTCTTGCAACATTGTTAATTAGTTTTAATAAACTAACCTAGTGATTAGGTATTCAAGTGTTCTTCATTTTCAACTTGAGATAATTTATATACGCTCACTTGCGTCATTAAGTTAATCTCATATTATTTCTTTGCAAACAGTATAGGACAGCTGTGAGGATATCTTGGTCCTTGATGGATAAAGCTCGATGCTCTGGATTTGGTCGAAAGCTACTGGACTTGCAATATGGATCCTGGGATGTCTAATGGGCGTCTACTGTTTGATTGCTTCTAGCGGATCATGGTACGCTTACTTGATGTTAGCTATGGAACAGAGTTTAGAAAACTGAAATACTCGAACACTATCCAGACCTTCTACACTTTACAACTTACGTGCTTGAGCTTTCTTGAGAAAACGACTCTAGCTGTAGTGGACTCCACGATATAATTTTATTTTATTTTGTTCAGGTGTGCGTTTGAGCTACAATGACGTCTTGTGTTACACGGTAAAGTTACGTCGAATGATCTCCTCGCTAGTGCTAAGCGCTGTAGTTTTTAATGATGCTAAAACTTGCATGAAAAAGCGTAGATTGTCTTTCGTCTCGTGCTTTCATTCAGTTAATCCGTTTAGATGCTTTTCAAAGTTATGATGTCTTCCTTTCATATTTGGTAAACGTTGCATTTGCCTCCCGGGTAAGCAGTAACCCATATATTTATACGAACATTGCCGTATGTTCGGGACAATTTATATTATTTAAGAGCCCTTATTTTCACTGACTTATAAACACAGTTTGCTACGGCACATCCAAACCCTGTTTATAACTCTATAACTAGGAATTTTTATATTTTTTTCAATATTTCGCTGTCCCACTTGTTCAAAAGTTCTTTTATTTTAAAGCTTTCCCCGTTTTTTGTTATTTGGGAAATTGGTCTTAGAGTCTGAAGTACTGCTACATGCCATTTTATTTTACAAATCTTTAGAAAACAGTGTAACTGATTTTATCTCTGTAGTGTTGAATTTAATACATTTAAACATTGTCATCAAGTGGGTATCAACATTAGTCAATGAATATTTGAACTCTCTTTCAATTCAGAACAGACCCGTAATAAGGCCAGAGTTAAACTAATAAAACCATGAACTTTTTTATTGTCAGAAGATTTATTTTTCCAAATTTAGGTTTTATATGAAACTATTAGTTACTCTGATAAAAGATGCACTTTAGATTTGATACACCATATAATGATTATTATTTAATGAATTTTGTTTAAACAACCTTAAAATCTAGTTTTGAAAATAAGTGACGATCTTTATAGTTTAAGATGTTTTAGAAATTATAGATAACATTACAGCTTTAGATAAATGTGGAATTAACCTTATAATTAAATCTACAACAGCTTAGATTTGTATATAAACCTCCCTTCGGAACTTGTAATCTTTTTGACGTAATTCTGTTCCTAATAACGTAAAAACTTACAGAAATTGTCATCTTGATTTGTGACCTTACTAATTTTGCTAAAATATACTTTGCAAAAACTGTCTAGAAAAAGAGCTAAGGATTGAACTAATACTATGACAATGATCTGGAAACAGTTTTCAATGACTTCCTGTATTATACAATCAAATAAACTAATTCAATTCATTTTGCGTTAACCTTGTTAACAACACAATTCAATAGACAAGTTAATAAATTTACTCACGGTGATAAATTGAAATAAAAGGTTATTAATGAAAAGCTCACCACAACTTGTCAACGAATAGACATTATTATGTGGTACTTTATAATTATAATAAACCAACTTTATATACCGGCTTTAAAAGCTGATTATCCAAGCAAATTTATTAGATATATAAAATCAACTTGATAGCGTTCAGAAAATTGTTATTGCTAATAAGAAGTAGATATCTGTATTTCAGAAAGTTGAAAGCAATTGGAAATATCTCAAAATGAGTGCACCCTTTATGAGTTTCCCTAAGGTTAATAGCGCTATTTTAATGATATTAATACTGAAGTAATTGCTTGGGATTTAGATTTCCTTCACTAAATTAGGATACATTTTATAAACCTTAATTATGGGCTTCCAATACAAATTTAATATGACAATCCAGCTACAGTAACTGAAATCCTTTATAACTTGAGCCTTTTATTTCTTTGGCAATCTTTAGTAAACGTATATAATATTAGATCCAATACTATATTTAAATTTGAGTATTTCTCAGTATATTAAATTTTCTAGAAAAGCAGATATCGAGTTCAAATGTTTACTCAAGATTATGTTGATTTATTGTCTAACATCCTTTGAATATAGAATTTCGTAAACTACTTTAGAACAACTTCCGAGATTCATTGTTTTCTATTTACAGCAAGATAAAAACATGTTTTAAAAGTAGTTAAAGGTTATAAAACTTATTGAATTTATCATTAATAATATATTGCAATATTTCTGTGTATAATTGTGATTAAAAGCAAAGCTTTTGGGAATCTATTCGAATCATATTTCCACAAGAATTACCTTCTATGGAATATATCATTTTGTTGGTATCGAATCTTTATTATACGTATTGATAAGATTTAAAATATAACAGAAGTATATATACAATAACTTTTTCTAAATAATTAAGAATCGTAGTTTAAAATTTAGATAGTATCCACCATTTGCAATTATGGTAATGAAATGTCTTTGATACGTTACTTTGTTTTGTCCAGATGCCTTGGTGTTGATACTTGAATTTTTTGCTATCTTCCTTTATTTAACACTTTTTAGGTTTGTAAATTACTAATAGACTATAGTAGTTATTCTTGAAAATTCTATTTTTCCGCCGAGTATCGCATATACGGATTTTTCTTCTGGTATTTTCTTTACTATTTATTACTGAATAAGTTGTTTTAGATGAAAGAGACACATATTTGTTAGGTTTATCTTCAGAAAATAATTTTAGTTTCACCCTGCTGCAGTGTAAATTACTATATCTTTAGATTTCCCATAAACTTGTTAAATTTGAATATTATATTTTAGATCTGAAACGTATATTTTTCGAGCTAATCCGATTTTTTCTAAAGCTTTACGGATAACGGCTTCTTCAGTAATTCCAAATACTTCCTAAACGGTTAAAATGAGAAAGTTTCGATTTACTGAAACTTATTTCTGCTGCCCTAAACACGGAAATATTGATAACTGTATAATCAGTATTTTTCCTCAAATGAATAACGGTATATTTTTTAACAATTGCTGATATGGGTTAAAATCTTTTTCGATTGATGTATGGTTATCGATACTTAGCATTAACAGTTTTCTAAAAAAATATAATTCTTTTAGTTATGCACATTTAAGTACTTTTTTTTAAAGTTTAAATAGCCTTTAAAATTATTAAGCCTCACAAGGTGGATAAATGTCACTCCAGCTTTCATCAATGTCGAAGGTTACTATTTATTTTAAATTGAAATTTAAATAGAGCTAATAATGCCTTAACAAAGGCAGAATTAGTATATATGGTTTTTGCTCTTGGAGAATGTGACAGGAGTCCATTATTAACGCCTACAGTTTATACACACCGCCATCCCAGTCAGAAACATCAGTAGAAGTAGGAGCGAACATCATTACTGAAAGGGTTTAATAATACTAGTTCCATTCATTTTCCAAAACCTAATCACAATAAGTGTATTTACGAAAGAAAATCAATTTTTGGTATTGTGGTCTGTATAGGAATATCAGAAAACCAGTCAGTAGGACACTACGGACATTGCTAAATTTTCCGTCCACAGAATTTAAATACAAGCATATATACTATCCTTGTAGGGTACAGCTGCATCAGGAGTTATTTGAAAGTGATTTAGATAGAATACTTAGCTAGTGTCGATAGACGCTTAACAAAATTAAGCCAGCAGAAAATTGTTTAAAAGATATTGTAATTTCATATGAAGCTGCATTTCTTAAAAATTGCTCCGTAGACCGTCACTGTTATCATACTATGATATAGAGAAGCCCACTAATTTATTGCAGCTAACATCTGGAATAAAAATGGTCCCTAAATCTGTTGCCAGGAATATTTTCGGTATCTTCCTTAATCACTTCCTAACAAGAAAGATTTAGTTACACAGATTTCAAAATTATTTGAATGATTTGTTAGACACTATTCCCCTGAATACCTTACAGAAAATGTGACATCAAAATACACATAGTGTCGTTGAAGATCGTAAATTTATGGATAAAGCTTTCGACTAAGATGTATTGGACGCCGGCGAGCAGGCAACTCGCTACTTACCCGCCAGACCTCGCACTCTGATTTTATTTTATGGGCACTTATAAGGAGGTATCTAAAATATTGGCAGGAGCTGTTCTCCTACCATTTATTTTAAAAAAGTTGACTAATTCGAAAACGAATTGTTTTGGACACACACAATGATTTATATGCTTGATTATATTAAACTATTACGATAAATATAAAAATCTATAAGATATGGGGTACTAAAATGGAAAAAAGAAGTTCAGTAGCCAGGCGAATCGAAATACTCCGTGCATTTAAAAACATATTCTGATGTTAAACTATGTAAGTACGTCACTTTTATATAAAATATTTTGTTCGCAAATAAATAATCAGGGGGCTAAGGCTAAAGGATCTTGGGCATGACACCTAGTGTAGAAATATGCGTTACAACAGAACGAGACATATATCGATGAATTCCATTTTTGTACGTTTTTACGCTCTAATTACTTATTTTTATTTAATCAGTTATTTGCAGTGTTGGATTAAAATAACCTTTGATATTATCTCTATGCTACACTATTTCATTGGCTATTTAGTTTATTATACCACTTAACAATTTAAAGGAAACACAGTTAAAGTATTACTTAGTTTTGCGGCAGTAGATTAAATATGTGTTATTATCTAAAAATGTACAAAGTAGATATTATTGTAATCTAGAGTTTATAATATAACTGAAATTTGTGTAGGGTTATTAATTTCTGAAGGACTTCCTGGTTTGGGTAAACATACACACTTGTTTTAAATAAAATTATACAAGGTGCTTTAGTCTACGTACATTTACAAGAAATTAAAGTTGAGTGTTCTTTAGTTTAAGAAAATAAATTGTTGAGGAATCTTAAAGAGCAGTTTTAGAACCCTTGATGTCGCACTCTACTTGACTGATTGTGATGAATGTATAAAGTAAAACTCTGTTCTAGGATCGTTTCAATAGCTTGTTTGCAATTTACCGTTTATCTAAGGTTATTTTTGATGGATTAATTTTATTTAGCGAAACACACTGTGTATAAGACTTATGTTTCAATTTATTCTGATTCAAGTTCGTTTTATTTCATATATAACATATCTTCTCGTTTTAAAATTGAAATGAATACTTTCTACATTTAAATATATTTACTGCTAAGTTTTAATCAAATAATTACTTAACTCTCTTACATTTCTTATTTTTAAATACGAATAAACAATGTTTTACATGTTGCTTAATAATTTGCCTTCATAAATATTTCACCGCCATCCGTTGTAGTAAAATACGATTTCTTCTTCCGCAGTAAAAAATTCCATTCCGTGACACCACGCTTTGCTTGTGAATTCGTCAACAATTTGGATCCCCCGCGCCCCGGTAAACATTTCAGGTCAATTAATTAACCTACAGGTGTATAATCTTTAAAGATTTATTTTATGAAATATGCCATATATCTCATTTATTTTAGCATTCATGTTGAATTAAGAAGTACTCGCGTCAATTGCTACAAAGAAATAGGATTTGTACTTGTGTATCAGGAAAACGCTTAATTCTTTAGTGAATTTTTCGAATTTAGTAGTCCAAAAAAGTTTTAGTCTGAAATTTTATAATCCAAATATGCGTTCTGGGTTAATTCGTCCCAAATCGAAGCAACTTATGGCAGGCGTCCTAATAGCGACGTCTTCAATATAAATTGCATTGTTTATTCTCCGCCACAATTTCGTCAAATATACTTCAGCTTCAAATTTTTATTGACATGTTTAAGAATAAATCGCTTATTATTAATTATTAAGCAAAAAATTGGTTATATCAATGGAAATGAAACATTGCGTTGTACAGTTGTTATTGTTGGCTACCAATATGGCAGTACTGTACAATTTCTTATAATTACTTTATTACGTACTTGAATTAACGTAATATTTTTGATTTTAGTAAAGGTAAACAAGATATTTCCAGGCGTTATTTTTAAATAAGTCTGAGGGCGATACCCTTTTCTCCGGACACAACATATTTACTGTGCTGACTCTCTTTACCTGTAAGTAAAATTTTTATTTTTACTTTTAGAATCTTTATTTTAAGATTTGTGGGTGACACCAACATTTATTAACGAGCAATGCTTGCATTCACCAGACGTGATGGCGCAAGGAGCTCTCATTAAATTCTGCTGAATTGATCGCTCCCAAGAGCGATCGCCATCTTTTGGAGCACATTTATATTACGCTCCTAAAAGATAGCGAAATGGAATCGCAGAGTTGAAATAAAAAAGCAAACTCAAATTTCATAAATATAAACCCAATTATTTTTAAAGAAATGAGATAATCTCCTTGCATACCTATAAAAAATATGTTAAACTAGTTTATTGTTATAAAATTAGCAAGTTAAGACTCAAAAAGGTTAATGATATATACAAAAACTTATTAAAAAAAGTAAAAAGGCACAAAAATACAAACAAATACAATCCAACGCATAAAACAGAAAACAAGCAGCAGAACAAAACCTATAAATGGATGTTCAAGAACGACTGGAACATTTAAATGTGACCTCTTGCGCTAGACATATTACAAGGGGTGTGTCGATGTCTTGCTGTCATCAAACGATGTAGCTATCTAAGTGAGCGAAGAGATCACGTCCAGTGACCGAAAGAAATGTTTGTAGAATTAAGTAAACAATATAATGAGTTCTAACATTTATTTAATTTCAAACTAAAAGAAACAGAAATATAAAAATTATGTAATCAGGAATCTTAAATACTAAAATAGAGTAAATTCCTACAATGCAATAAAATAAATGCAATGAACTTTTCGGATGGATCCCTTAGAGTGTTTTGCCTGCAAATGTAAACAAACAGTTAAATGGAGGGATGTAAACGACATGCAGGAAAGGCTAAGTTTGTATTTAAATTAAATTAATTTTACGACAAATGGTTTTTGTAAATTTAGTCTTTATTTTGTTATAAAAAAATGTATTAGAGTTAAAACTTTTAAAACATTTGGTTACATTTCAAATTCTTGATTTGTTCTTATCTCGTTATGGTAATATTTGATGGAATTTATGTTTAAATGTCAAAGGATCTTTATCGAAGTCGTCACGATTGATTAGTTCAATATCATGTTCGACAATCTAAGTTAAATTTTCTTACGTTGTTCTGGTTTCTATTAAGTTCGTGGCACTCCCTTTCCTCCATTTAGTTGACCAATCAAACTTCTCCATTTCAGGTCATTATTTTACACTTTTCGTCGTAGGAAGACGTTAAAGATCTGTAATTTGTCTGGGTCCTGTTTCGCAACCTTCCTCTGGATTTCACTGCTAGGGTATTTTGTAATAGATACCATAATTTCGGAGAAGGATTTAATTCTTTTATATTTTATTACAACCGAAGGCGTTTCCTTGTAGAAATTTTTATTTCATTCAATTAGTTTTGAGTCCCTCAGATTTTTAGTTTGCTTTTTACACTACAGATTTTTATACTCAAACCCGCGGTTTAATTCACTTTTGGAAGAATGCTAAACTTTATTTTATAGTTTGAGAAACTTTATTTTAAACTTATAAGTACTGTTAGGGTAATTTTATATACAATAGTTTTAGAAATTCGAAAGAGGTATAAGCTTACATAAATTTTCTAGTGTAAGTGCAATAATTTTTTATTTTTAATTACGATGGCCTAACATCATATATTGTCAAATTATCAATTATTGATGAAGTTGTAATTTTCAGATATGGGATTGCGATTTTAAGCGTATTCATTTAAAACAGTTTGGATTTATTCAAGTAATGAAAAACTTAAGGGCAAAGAGGTTACGTTGTATTCAACTTTTTGCTGAGTCCCTTCCTCTGGGGTGTTTCTTCGCAAACTTTTGGTATTGCATTAGAAAGTCCACAACTATAAACCCAGAGCACAGCTGATGCTTTCTTGTTGAAAACTTTTTTAAGTTGATAACGAAATTATTGGAGCTACTTCCACTATATAATTTGAGCATCGAATGTAACCCTCAATTTAAGTATGAAAGGTTGTTAAAAGCAATCACTATATGTTTTTCTGCCCATTATTGCTTTACAATTCATTAAAATTTATCAACGTACAAAAACCTAATTATTTACCAGAATCTCGTTGGTTTGCTTACGTATTAATTGTTAATTCGGTATTACACTGATTATTAAAAGGTATTTGCCTTTTTGAAATTTCGCACCTGGGGCAAGGTAGGTTGTTTATTAGAATACAGGCCATATAGGTCGCCGGTCTTCTCATAAAAATTGCTTAGCTGAAAATTTGAAATGAGTTTTATAGCTGTAGATTAAATTCTAATCACGGTTTTGTAGTTTTCACTAAAATGGTTTTATTTTAGTTTATTTTAAAACAAACAAATAGCGTGTATTGAATATAATAGTAACAAATACGTTAAATCGTAAAATGTAAAATGCATGCATTAATTATCTATAAGTATTTCTGCAATAAGTTTCAGTTTTAAGGTACCCCCAATAATCCTTTTTTACGCTTGCATACTTTATGGTCTTGCGAATTATATTTTTTATTTCTTTATTACAGGAAAAACTTTATTCACGCAAGTGTCACAGCTTTTATTTCGGGTTATAAGAAAACGAATATACTTAGAATTAAAAATAATATCTTAATTGTTTTCAAAATATTCCCTTAATCATTCGACTAAACCATTTGCCATAAAGTTCTCTTCTCTCAGACGTCGACACACCCAAAATTCTATTCTTGAGCGCTTCAATTGCATCTGCCGTTGAAAATCATTGACCATACACACTATCTTTAAGTTTTGAGAACTCAGAGAAGTCACCAGTGCTCAAATCGGAGGACGAGACATTAATTTGACCCTCTCTCTCTCTGGCCAAATAGTTCACAATTTGTCATGTTGTGTATGAGCTTTAATTGTCGTGATGCAAAGTGATTCGTCGTTTTTTATTCCTTTTTTTCGCATTTCAGGCAAACATGTGGTAAACAGATTGTTGCATGCCACTCGCAATTTAGATTTTATTACCTTCTAAAGATACAGTAGCGATATGAGCATGCAACACAAGAAATCATATGTTTGGAAACACTGTGAGCACGAAACACTTTAACTGGGTTTGATTTATTTTGAAACACTGTCCGGATTTTTTTGTATTCGCAAAACATAGAAGTTTGAGTTTTTAGAAAAGCGCTGGTTGTCATGAAAACGTGATAGATTATTAGTTTTAGTTTTTATTAATTTGACAATGTCTGTCACTCTCCAATTTAGTTTTTAAACGAAGCTTTTTGTTTGTAATACATGGAAACCCGGGAGTTAATCAAATTGTGATTGTAAGATTTATAAACATGAGTTTTTGTTATGAAAACGAGGGTAAAATTAATTAAAAATGTTTATTTAGAGTCTAAAAGATCGAATCTTGCATTTGGATAGTCAAACGTGTTTTTTTGGGGTTTTTGGCAATATTTGAAGCCTATGATAATGCCTACCATTAAATACTCGCGGAGTAAGCATTGCGATGTTTTTATAAGTACATATGAGCGTCACGAAATAATTTGATGCGTCGCGCCACCCAAATGAGGTTCGAGTTCGGAAGTTAGTGACGGCAAGGGCGATTAGTTGAACATCTTGGTCTAGTAAATGTGTTAAGATACAAAAAAGGTATTTTCCCAGACGTGTGCGTGCACGGGCCCGCGAATAACCAACAATTGGAATTGAAGACACCCTTGTAGACTCGGCGGTCTATAGTAAACCTCACCGGTGTGGCGCTGGGATATGAACAAGGCCAGGTATTCATAGAGTGTAGCATAATGGAGATTAGTATCTCTTACTCATTGCATAGTATGTCTTGAAGCCTATAGTATTGACAGACCTACCATTACTGTATCGTCTCTTTTTGGTGGGACATAGCTCCTTACCATGAAAAGAAGGAAGTCCTGTAGTAGATATAATCCTTAGTTTTCGGTATTAACAGCCGAAGGTCATTGTAAGAGATATTTATGCACAGTATTTACCCAGTAAAACGTATTCGATGGGGGATGGTGGTAACAACGCTATACCTGCACTTCTGGTTGACCCCTTGGGTCATTAATCTTGACTATGTTTAATTGTGACCTTTTTGTATCTTAAGCTAATTTGTATATCATTTTGATTTATTCCTACAAGGGATGATTGCGTTGAATAGTATTCGCTCAAAATGTTCTGACATTCTAGTTTAAAATTAATTTGACTACACGGTTAAAGGCCTTCCTAGTTAGTTGTTTCATTTTAATTACATTTAGTTGTAAAATTATTACCTGTAAAGCTTATAGAATTGGGAGTGAGTCCGAGTAGAATCTGTGTCACATTATTGTAGCTGTAAAGCGGGCCTGCTAATGCAAGTGGAGCACGTATTATTATACAGGTAAAGAAACGCGAGCGATCAGCTCTGTCTCGCTGGTTAATGCGTTTTGAACATACTCCTTACCATGGACAGAGGCAGTGGCGCCCCAACCTTATTATGTACCGTGAATCTGATTCCTTAGTAGAAGAAGGAACTGTGAACAGCGATTCCTGTCGATAGTTTTGAGCCCTCCACGCATCGCAGAAGCTTAGTCGGCGTTGGCTCTTAAAGTTGATTCTATCCACCAAGAAGATGGTCCAGCCTAGCGACGATTTGGACTGTGACAACATCTAAACGGCCAACTGTTGTTTCGCTGCAGATTCACAGGCATATATCCAACTTTTATCACCGCTGATAATGTCCTATAAGTGTTTCTGGGCACGATTTGACAAAAACCTGACTTTTAGCCTCGGGTAAATTATCAGGAATCCATCCTGAACATAATGTTTGTACACCCAAAGTCTCATGTAAAATTTAACATATTTGTTTCATATCGATGTCAGGCTGACTAAATTTTTCTGTAACTTACATGACGATAAGCATTTAGCATTTTTCTTATGGCAATAAAGTGTTCTGCTATCTTTGATGTCGTTGATCGACCTTCATGAGCTTCATTACTAAGGTAACTACGACGGAATTTAAATCTTGATACCGCCGAAACGCAGTTGATATTGATGGTGCCGTATCACCAAAAGCAATTTCTAGATCAGCTTTACCCTTATTTTGGAGTTGTTTCAATCGACAATAAAGCTAAATCATTGCTCGAAAAATATTCACGATTTAAATCCATGCATTTTCTGCGTTTTGTTTACTATAAGTTATTTCTGTAGTAGAACGGCTCTATATACACATTTTCTGTCAAGTTTTTTGATAGCATGGATCTCATACTCTACGAATTTATAAAATATAATGTCAATTGTTTTGCAAATTACAATGTTGCCACATCCCAAAGTTTATGCAGCATCCCTCATAACTATTAAAGGCAAAGTATCTTATCTTTTATAAATGGAACTGTGAGAGCGTAATTTAAATATTACAATTCAGAGAATTATAGCTATGACGTTTGGTATTTATTTTAAGTAAATGAAATATAAGATAGCATTACAATGGTTTACATAGCATTAGCATATACACCTATTTTTACTTTCTCTTACCTATATGAAATATAGAATAGAGAAAGTATTGTTTTCGTCCAAAATTTTCGATGTCAAAATTTTAGTGGAAATACACGT
>JAHWXV010490708.1:0-11546 GCA_024586415.1 Phrixothrix hirtus | reverse complement strand
TATTTTACAACCTGTGAACTCTGTTTTTATTTTAGAATTATGGTTTGGTATTTCCTATTTTAATTTATATTTTTAGGAATTTGAAATAAACGTTAATTTAATTTAATTTTCTAAATGTTAGAATTTTGTAATATACATAGTAATTTCGAGGGTCTAACAACATATACCTTGGCCATTATGAAAATAACTTTCGGCAATAAATATCATTTGTTCTTGTGTGACAACTAATAAAAACTACATTTGTAGGTTATTTGTTTTGACGTTTTGATTTTAATATGAGTGTGAAACAAGAAAGGATCTACCTTGTCAAAGTCATAGCAAGAGTTGACTCCAAAACTTCTGGGACACACGTTAATTTACTGTAATCTATAGGGTACTCATACAAATGCGCATTCACTGGGGTTTTATGACATATTTGTATCGCTTAAACTTGATTACAAGGGATAATCAGAAGAAATAAAGTGCAGGTAGTTCAGTAAAAATAAATTGGTTGACTATATTTAGTTTTCCTGTAAACTGTAAGAGGTTGATTCAATATTTAAAAAAAACTTAGAAGGGGAGCGGTGCTCCGCGCCATAACTTTGGAAACGAATGCTAGATCTTTGTAAGCGGATATAAACGAGAATTCTACATGCGTATATGCAAATTTACTGAATATAATCTATATTATGCCACTCAGACACAAACTTTTAGCATTGCTCGTGTGCATAGTATACTTGTAATCAGAAACTTCCTGTAAATTAAGAATTTTGCAATTATTCTTACATCTAGTGTGATTGCAAAAGTCACAAAATTCCAGATACAGTGTATAAACTCAAATGAAGGAAACCTCTAGAAAAATTTTATCATTAACATTTATACAGTCTGTATCTTCTCAAACGGCAAACGTTTTAGGAAAAGCGCCTTAAGGGATTTAATTATTAATCTAAATGTTGATTTTGGAGTTATATGTAATTTCATGATTTCATTATTCGTTAAACAATCACGTCATCATATTTTTATTAAGTAGAACATGCTACTTTTTATTTTTTATTCATATAAAGAGTAAATACCTACACTTCATATCTTTATCTTGCATAATTTTTGTGATATTACGACGTAAAGAAAGAAAAAGTAAAAATATAAAAATAGTAAAAGACCAGATCTGGTGTCGACGTCTGGTCTGGTCTCGCAGCAGCTAGATCGTGCGATTTCGGAGAGGGATCGCGGTCAGTGCAATGTAGTCCACCTAAGTCTAAAGAAGAGAAAAGAAAGTTAGGCGCCAGTCGTTCGTAAGAGACGCAGAAGCAAGATATGCCTGAACGACGAGGTGTGTGACGTAATTACTCTACCTACTTTCAGAGATTGTCCAGCAATGAGAAGTTCTACTTAACTGAAAAACGAAGGTACTGTCGGTCGTCGGAAATAAGTGAGCAAAGTAACAAGCAAAAGAATTTATTCCACCAAGATATAGACAGATCAAAAACAGTATAAGGCATAACAATGAGTTAAAGTAAAGCAAAGTAGAGTATAAAATAACCAAAACATATAAGTAAAACAGAATAAACCATAACATTAAGTAAAACAGAATGCTCCGTATTTTAATAAAGCTATTTTACATTCCCGTATGAATGCGTACATCAAGCAAATGGTTAATTACAGTGCCTCTTTGCCGGTTTAAGGCTAACATAAAATAGGTTATTGAAAACGCTATGTACATATCTCAATAGTTGACAAGTGAGTACTAGTAACTTCGCCTCTGGCGAACTTAAGCTAGATGAAAGTATGAATTTAAGAATTAAGCGAATACATTAATGTACTATACAACACCATCTATTAACAGAAGATAAACTAACTGCTATAAAGTGATCTGGCTGAAGGCCCCAAAAGCAACTGTTATTTTTATCGAGAGAAGTGGCTATATATAAGTCCGCTAAATACTGGAAATTAAATTGCTAATTAAGATGCATTGTAAGATATTAAAAGATTAAAAGAAGTAAATTCAATAATTACTAGACGGAATTACCTTACGTACAGATCTCCAAATTAAATATTTCAAAATGAATAGCTGTTAGTTAAACTAATCAAAATAATATTACGGTGAAAACATTTGCAAAATGTGAGGACGTAATTGGTAGGCGTAAGTAGCAACAGTATAAATAGGAAATATAAAAATTACGAACTTTTATCCAACTGGTACGTAGCTCAATGGCGGTAGGTAAAGCACATCCTAACTACCGGAACCAGTAGCTTGTATCTTGAGACGTCAGCAGTGAACTAATTAAATTCAATATACAATTACCATCAAGTTACTAAGCACAAAGCGAATACCTACCCGACTCAAGATATGTCCGTTACACAAAGAAACTAAGCGTTAGCTATCGAATCAAGAACCAAACTGAAGTAAGTTGTTAATGTCGAAGAATATACATCTGTATCACAAAACCGATAGACAAAAAGTATAGATAAGGTTTTAAAACACGAATACATGATCGTGAAGTTCCAATAAATAATTTAATTCGAATGAATACAAAAGATTGCGGCGCTTATTAGTAATGGAATTTAAAAACATAATTTCCCAAAAATTATATTAACAAACAATTAAAATTCACGCTGTTCTGGGTATTATTCCGTAGCAAAAGAACGTACCGAAGGATTGAAAGAAATTTACATACAAACATAACGCTTTAACTTTATAATATAAACATTAGTCGCATAAGTTATACTCCAAAAATTCGTAAAACGCCTATACAGGGTTCGTAAAGATAATCCCGAAATTCCAGTTTAAAAATGACATTTTCTAATTTTGACCGTGACAATATTAAAGATCGTTTTATTTTTTAGTTTGTCCACTTATTTATAATCTTCTGAAAAATACAATATTGAGAGAATTATTGTTGAATTAAAAAAATTAATAAACTAATATTTTATTGCAATAGTTTTTAGTCCAAAAACATGTAACTAGAAGTTGACAACTACATACAATGAAAATACATTTATTGTAAAAGCTGGAAGAAAATGGAAAGAAATTAAAAATACCTTGTGCGGTCTAAAACGAATAATGGTGACATTATAGCTTGATAAGTAATAATGCCATTTATTTCTGAAAGAAACCTTGGTAGTACAGTTTATAAAGCAAATATTTTTTGTTACATTAGCATTATATTGAAAACATAGCGCTCTTTTATATTGGCGAAATCTTGCCCAATGTATTACCTGGGTAGCAGTATATGTATAGCAGCAACTGATTGTAGTAGCAACATCAGATTAAACACTTTGGCATTATATTGGCTACCAACATCCTTCTAATAGAAAACCAATTTCATTGTTATTATGCAGGGTATTCCAGGAGCAATGGTACATACTTCGGGAGGAAATTTTTTGATTTATTCTAAGAAGAAAAGTTCAAATACACCTACATTCTAAAATTATTCGTTAACAAGTTGAAGCCTGTCAAAGATGGTATACTAATAACGTTTAATTTGAGCAAAAATGTACCTTTTTTAATTCTGACAGCTAATTTTTGACACTACAAAAATCACTAATTATAAAGGAATATTTCACAAATCCCATCGACAAACTCAAAACGTTTCCCTGCTTTGATAACAATATTACGTGTTGTGCTTCGTAGTTTTTCATAACGTTGCTTTATTTCAGCACCCCTCGCCATAATGCGAGCGATTAGTTCATCGCGCGCATTTACTTTTACTTTAAAAACATCATTTTTCATCGCTCCCTATAGTCCATATTCCAATGGAATTAGGTTCAGATACCTAGCTGGCCAATTGGTAGGACTACCACGTCCAGTACACCTTTTTCTAAAAAGTTGGATTAGATATTGTGTCACCTGTCGGCCGTAATATGGAGGAGCGCCATCTTGCTGGAAAATCAAACATGCCCTTGTAGCCAAGGAAATATCGTCTAACAATATTGGAAGTTCATTTCGCAAAAACTCTTAGTACTTGGCGCTATTAAACGGTCCAGTAAGATAAACGGCCAAATTAGCCTTCTCTCAATCATCCTACACTACATATTTACAGAAAATTTTTACTGGAAGTTTGATTCTACACTGACATGTATTAATATAATTAATATAATTAATACCATTACTGGTGAAAGTGACTTCATCCGTGAAAAGAATCAGTGTAACTAAACGGCGACTACCATTTATCCTTTTACAAAGTTTTAATCTGTTACCGTAATCTGTTGGTTCAAGGTGTTGCATTCGTTGGACATAGAATTAATACAAGCATTGCTCGCGTAATGTTCACCATACGCATACATGAGTAACACCGATACCTGTAAATATTTTTCTTGTTCTTGTAGATGGACTACGTTTTACAGTCTAAACAATTTCTTCAACTACATTCATGTTTTGCTGAGTTGCACATTCAGATTGAGAACGACTACTTGAAAAACACCGATTTAATGCAGTTTGTTAAATGTTTGAGTAAACGTTCTGGAATCTGGTAATACTTGAGCAGATATCGTCTTTGATATTTTTTACGGCCAGCGTGTCCCCTTCCGTTGCAAAATGCATAATAAAAAAGCATATAAACGTATTCAACGAGAGAAAAAATGTTTGACATTGTTTTGCAAATTGAGCAAAACGCTGAACTAATTAATGATGGATGCCAACTGCCGCTAAATAACAATTATTGTTTTGCGGCCGCCTACTACATAATTATTTCATAATTTGGGTGCGAATTATGCCTAATAATAATTGTACATCATGTGTCGAAATATATTGCAAAATGTTAATGAGTTTTAGAGTATAAATTTAAAAACTAAATTTTATTCTCTATATTTGACGTACTATAACTCCTTAACGAAACATTTCAAAACATAAGTGTATTTGAACTTTTCTTAAAATGATCCAAAGAATCATTTTTCAAGGTACGTACCATTCCTGCTAAACACCTTGTATATAAATTCTTTTTTTTTACCAAAAATAGAAGGGAATTTAAAACCTCTATATCTAAACAAGTATAATAATTCTGAACTGGGAGGCTGTTGTTTTGTCATAAACGCAAAACTACTAACTTTAATTGCAGGGATAGCTATAAGTTGCAAGTTGTCGAAACTACAGATTGCAGTTTTACATGTTTAAACACACAGCAAGTAAGCCTATATCCGTATTAAATGAAATTAGTTTACGAACTGTAATTACCGCACCATGTATAAGAGTGTACAGTAATTTAAAATTGAAGTTGTACAATTAACAAGAATAGAGAGATATTTAAACTTATTTATTAGAACAGTTTGCATAAATAAGAACTGGGGAGCATGTTTTGATTCTTTAAAGTATAATTAATTAGTAAGTAACAGAATAATAACGAATAATCAACATAGTACCAAAACCAGGAATACGTAAACATTTCACTTTAAAGTGCATGTTATTGCCTTCCCAACAGATTGTTTGTTAAAGCAATATTTACAATGTTGTTTATGGAAAGTTTAAATAATGAATTCATTTTATTTCATTTTTATAAGTCGGGCTAATCATGTAAACCTATCCGTGCTAGTAATCATACGTTGTTAGAATATGCATTAATGCTTTTCTCAAAAATTGATTAAATATTGGTTGAATAACTCTTATTGATATTAAATTGTAAACTTCGTGCAGAATTTTTACCAATATATTGATTACAATTAGGTTTTAGCTTCCTTTGCACTTAATGGGGTAAATATATAAATTTATATTGGTAATAACTTGGCTAAAAAACGTTGATGCAATATTGGTTACTGTACTTTGGCGGTATACTGTTTTCGAATATCTTAGTGTCTTTGTAGACAATTGTGCAGAATTGATTGCTTACCAGATTCGGTGAACATGTGACACAAGAAACGTTGTGCCAAGACATCATATATCTCCAATGTTAGAATTATCTTAAAGATATATTTGGTGCTACCTAAGAAGCTATCTAACAATAGGTCTGAGCGTTTTTCCGAAAACCGTCTCTGTTCGGAGCTACAAAATGTATTCCGTTTGAAAAATTCAACCTGTTTAATATAGTTTGTTAATTATCCATCTTTTCCTAGAGGTCATTGGTTATAAGAAAAATTTTAAATATTGTTAAATATATTTATTGAAATCCATCACTTCAATGGGAAACGACAGTTATATCCAAAAAGTAAAAGAAATGAAAACTAGTTTCCCTAAAATATGTATTATTGTATCCTACATATGTTTCGGTCTTTTATGTATAAACATTCACCAGGGAAGATTAAATAAAATAATTAATAAAATTAATGTTAAAAATTACAAATACGACATATTAACTCTGCAGGAAGTATAAGAACGTCAAGTTAATATTAACTATACAAACAAAAAGTAATTTGTCCTTAAAGGAATAGAAATATAAAGATTTATGTATATTTTAAAGATATTTAAAAATTATTTAGAAAAATTCGCTCCTCTACTTGGGTTCGAATCCAAGACCTTTGACTTTACGCGCCAATACTCTGCCACTGAGCTGTCGAGGGACTTAACACCAGTCGAAAAATGAATCCTTCTAAATTGTACATATATTATTAATGCGAAACAGATAAATTTACTCAACCCAATGATGAGCTTACATATTCTAAATTTTACACCGCTGGAAGAGTGGAATCTGATTTTACAGGCACAAACTGTGAAAATATTGAAATATATAAACAAAAAGTAATTTGTCCTTAAAGGAATAGAAGTACAAAGATTTATGTATATTTTATAGATACTTTAAAAATTATTTAGTAAAATTCGTTGCTCGACTGGGGTTCGATCCCAGGACCTTAGACTTTACGCGCCAATATGCTACCACTGAGCTGATTTTGTGTTGGAAGGTCGTTGTGTATATGTACCTAAGATTTGTCAATTGCTATATTGGATTCAATTTTTCATGGCGATTTGGTTGTAAAAATGCCTTCTGTAATTGGGGAGCCGCGTTTGTTAACAATGAACCAAGAACGCAATCGTTCAATAACTTCCGAGTATTATTTGGAACTGTTTAAGCGAAATACACGTGACATTTTTAGTCTATTTATTACTGCTGATGCGATCTAGATTAACAACTTTACTCCAAAAATCAAAAATCAATGAAATAATGGGCAGAAGCTGGTTCAAGTACACCGAAGAAGGGAAAAGTGGCGCCATCAAGATTATTTAAGGGCATACTTAAATAATAGATAAAATAGGAAAGTAATTAAATTACAACAGACTACAGGAAAAGATTACAAAAGTTTTAATGTCAATAATACAATTTTAACATTCTAGCACAATAAATTTGGTAATACAGTTATGAACACATAAAATGTTTGCTGAAATAACTAAAGTCAACGACTTCATTTAAATTACTTAAAATGTAGAACATTTCAATATATCCTCTAAATAAGGTAAGAGTAAGAGATAAAACTAAAACACCATGTAAATATAATATTTAAAGATTAATATCCAGAAATTAAAATAAGATAACGTTAATATATCGCATCATATCATAAGAATACAAAAGTATGTTGTAATTGTATATAAACAAAACTGTAATTATTCTACTTTAACTAAAACGCTAGAATTGCATATTCAACAAAGCAGCAATAGAACAGATGCCACAAAACCTCATTGTACAAATTGTATATAATCATAAGGCATTCATATGAACATTCATGATCTGAGTTTATTGCTTTAATTATTGAATCATCCTCAGACTGCAAGTCTACAAACTAGTTGTATGAGACGGCGCGCTACTCCTGAGCATCGAAAATTGTATAAAGGACTTCCAAGTCTTCATATCAGTGGTATAAGGCGCTGTGCATCATCTTTAACTGCAATTACTGTTATGGTGTATTTATAACAGGGTAGCACTCCAACAATCCATGACTGTACTATTTTAATTTATTATCTCAGGAAAATTGAGTGCCCTTTGTAACGATCGTCTTTTTTTCGGTTACTTTTTTATTAGTTGTTTCAGTTTCAGTTAAGGTTATTGTAATTCCGTTGAGTATAAAATGGTAGAGCTTTAACTATATTTGGAAATTAGATTCAGTCTCTTTATCTTACGATTCTAGTAAGAAAAGACAAATTCAATTTTTGTCAAGTTCACTTCTATAATTTTAATTGTTTTTTATTTACGTAATTAATCATCAACTTATTGGATGGAAATTACTCTTCGTAACTATTCATATTAAAATTATATTTAATATCTTAAATCTATATTTCAATTCAAACGTAGATGTTGTCTACTTTTAATAAATTTAATGTAGGTAATATTTAATTAAGGATAGCTTTAATGCATCCTGATTCAATGTGTGTGTGTTTGCGAACTTTGTATTGAAGGTCAGAACGGCACTTCTGGTTCGACGTTTGAATAGTACACACGTATTCTTTGCTATCGTGAATTTTAACTTTGATAACCGCAGTTATGAAAGTTCAAATTACATCTCTACGTCTTTGAAATTATTAATGATGATTTATACTTTTGATGATTTTGAAAAATTAATTTTGGGATTGTGTACTATTCAAGAACTGGCATGACAATCGGGGAGTGGTTTTTATAGCGAAGCTGTGCTCCTGAAGCCGTAATTTGTAGTTATTTAGTTTCAAATGCAGTAAGATATGAAATTGGAATTATTCATTTGAGTCAGAAAATGTATGCAAAATTTTCTTGTTTTGATAAAGTATTGTGCCAAAAATGGCGTAACTTGATTTGGAGAAATTCCATTAATATTTGAGCTTGTCGTAGACAAGGTTTATGTACTTGCGCATGTCGTAAGACATGGATATATAGTTGGGCATGTCTGAAGGACATGGTGTTCAACGTTGCTGCACTATTGAAATTTGATCCTGTTCATAACTTGCATCTAATTAAATAATTGCATAATTATTTCCTAGGGAATTACTTCGGCTACGATTAAATTTTGTCATGAGAATTCTTTGGTTTCGAAATTGGGTGGGTTTTATCTAAATTATTCATTATTGGGATTATTATTTGATTTTTTTTATATATAATAATTATTTGGCTCAAAATTTATATTCTGTCAGGCGTTTTACAAATTGATTGTTCAATTTTCTTATTTTCTATTTGCTTCATTAATTCATTAGTCTCAAACTAATTGAATCACCGGTAGTCATTCAATTAGTCCGATTAATTGTAAACCAATACTTTGAATTATTTTATTGCTTCGTATAGTTGGAGAAACTGTGATACATTATTATATTATTGCTCGTTGAAGATTATTCTTGGACGCAACTAAATTTCTCTCTTGGTATATAGTTGCGTTTACGAATTAATCTTATTTCTGCCTTTAAAAAAATTACTGTTTGATGAGACAGTGGTCTAAAGTCTGTTCTGGTTAGTTGTGGAGTCGATTTCTTCAGCTGGAGTACACCTCTATCGGGTACCTTATCGAAGATTCAACTACTGGTTGCCACCTTCTTAGATCACTGTCTTGGAACATTTATGGTTTAAATTTCAATTGATTGTGAAAATTAAAAATTCACTAAGAAATTCTTATTTTGTAAATTACTGTGATTTATATTGTTATTCAAATTATACGAATGTTGCTATAAATGTTTCAATCAGTGCTTTTAGGCCGAAATAGCGGATGCAACTTGTACTCTAAAGAATATCATCTTTTATTATTTTTAACATCTGTTTAATTGCTAATTAAACTGGCGCCAAAGGGTAGAACTTGCACTCACTGCTACACCTCTTATTCCCACTTCCCTGAGTTGTCTTTTGCAGAGCTAGCCTTGTATAACGTTTCTTATTAAGAACTGTAATTTGAGATTGTTTTTTGTAGCTCAATTTGATATTCAGTTACATAAAGCATTAATCATATATACATTTATCACAACTTATCCTGTTTTTCTCCAATAATAATACATGCAAATATTATTTTCTCCCATTTATATTTTATTAAGAACGTTACACCTTGATGTTCTTTTTAAAGTTAGCAGAAAATAAAGTTCACAAGGAGCAAATAAGAACTGCATATTGGTTGCGGAAAAGCATTTAATGTCAATTTTATAGTGTGAAGCATTTTTTTGTACGGTTTGGTCTAGCGTTATCGTAGTGGAATATTATTGAATCCATTATTTCTCGTAGCGTCAATTTATCTGAATGCGTTCTGTTAGAGCTAGTATTTTCTTCGCAGAAACTTGTTATAACGTTAAGATATTTAATTATACCTGCGAGACCCAGAAGAAGTACTTTGTACAACTAAGAAATTTGGTATTACTACTTACAAAAGTGTAGCACATCTCAAATTTTAAAATATTAGATCAATACTTTTACTGCAGACTTTGTTCTACGACTATTTTATTTCCCTCCCCTAATACTTTATCACATAAAATTAATTATTTTAAAATTAAAATAACGTATTTAACAATGAATTAAAATTGTATGGCAATTGATTAAAAATATATGGTATGCCCATGCAGTTATTAAGTTTTTTTAAATACAGAATATCTATACACATATGTAATAAAAATTACAACTACTTCATTAAAATCATGTTAGCGGCCTGGTTTAAATTTACAGCTTATTATAGTTGATCTTTTTTTCTTCATCTATTATTAACGTTTTGAGACTATTTCTAATAAGTAGGTATGATTTAAAGACTAGGCGTTGAAGTTGTGTACTTAAGACTCCTAGGCATTAGGAGTTAGGCAACCCAAAATACAATATTCAAATTTTATTAGTTTTTAACAGTTCTAGTTAAAATTTTTAAAAAGGATATGTAGGGGCTCGCGGAATAGTATAAATTCATAAATAATAGTTTTCTATACAGTTTTTAATTAATTAAGGAAGCGTAATATTGGAAAAACGCTAATTAACGTTTTTTTTATATTGCATTTTCGTAATTAATTAAAAACTGTAGATAAAACCATTATTTATGAATTTATAATATTCTGCTGTCCATACGTATCCTTTTTTAAAACCTTTAATTATAACTATTAAAAACAAATAAAATATTAATATTGTATTTTGGGTTGCTTAAGCGTTTAAGAATCTTCGTAATTTGTATTTAAGTTTCTAAAAGGATATGTTCTTAAATCGTATGGTGTATCTTCCACTTTGCATTGACTGATAGTATCGCAAGTTTGTTATTCTTAACACACATTCACCCTTAGGTATTGAATTGTTTGTAAACACCATAATACACATCAATATACGGGGTGATCATATATTAGCATCAATATATACAATGTTTCGTTAGCATATTTATAACTTACCATCGTGGACTAAAAGATGCTTAAAAATCAAAGGTATGCAGCGAAAATAACTATATTTCCCACTAAAACGGCAAGATAGCCGCCTAAAATAACTACTGGCAAGATCTCCTTTTTGTTCTATCGACTTACACTATACTATAATTCTAACTTAGTGAGGTATGACTCAACCAAAAAAGAACGAATTGAGATTGAAATAACCTAAATCTTCAATAATAACAAGCACGCATAATTTAGTTTGTGACGTTTCGATTCTTTCGGAACGGCACAGTGTAATTTTAAGAACTTGCGTTCTTCCCGGTGGTAGCTCTGAGTCGTGAGGGGTGGTTCGTTGGGTGGTTAATCGTTTGGCCTTGCT
>JAHWXV010490641.1:0-18275 GCA_024586415.1 Phrixothrix hirtus | reverse complement strand
TGAAGCCACCAAATCGTCTGTAATCAAAGAAGGGCGACCGGAGCGGTTCTCATCATGGACGTTGTCATGGCCATCGTTGAATTGTCGTACCCACTTACGCACTTAGCTGTCACTCATAATAGTATCACCGTACACTTCGCAAATCTGTCGATGAATTTCTGCAACAGGCAAGTTCCTTGCTGACAAAAACCATATCACTGAGCGAACCTCACACGCGGCGGGCGAGTTGATATTCTTAAACATTTTGAAAGCACAGCACAGAACCGTACAGGTTAGTTACAGAGCTGAAACTGAGCACAGTTGTTCCCAAGGCATGCCGGTACACGACGCACGCGCTCGTTGCGGTATGCGCGCAAACTACTAGTGTCTACAACAAAACGGACCTTACTTAAAAAAACATGCGTCGTATTTAGCATTAACAGAGCATTCACCCTCGAGCTCTTTCTCAGTTTGAGCCTCTTTAATATAAGGAAAATGACGTTGGCGACCAGGGTTAACATAAGAAGTACTAATTTGAGAATCTGACTGTGTCCAGTTTTAATCTAATGTCAACGTTTCGCCCACTTCTATTCAGTGAATCAACAAGATACATAAATATTGCCAAACGCCCAGTAACTCAGCTACTTGATCAAGATCGATGTTTTGAAATTTTCTCCCTTTGGTACCTACTTATCAAAGATGTAACATCAGGCGATGGTATGCAATCATCCGTAAAATACTACTTCCAGATTATACTATTAATATACGCAGTCAATTTCCCTTGCCGTAGTCGACCTACATGGCGTAGCAGTTAACGCTGTGACTTGCAATCGGGAGGTACTGGATTTGATCCTCGGGAACGCCGTTTTTGATTTGGGTTTCGATTTAGAATTCGCAGCGATAGCTTCTGAACTCATCCTCGTCTCTACCTGTTCTTGTTGGAAGAAACCTCTCAGCTATCCCTAGAGCAGCCCACCTTCTTATGCAGCAATCGAAATATCATTGATATTCCTAGCTTTCCTAAAATGCTTAAAGTTCAATTTGTGACTTGTTTGACAAGTTGAGTGCCTATATTTCTAGAGATACCCTTATGGGATCCACTTACAAAGGTGGGCGAAATACTTGCCCAGGCCGGTTCCTAAGTCGTTTTTCTTCTACAGATTTTTATTTCCTTTATTTATAGTTGTTTATTTTAAAATACGTTTCGAACTGAAGTTTTAGTTAATCAAGATCTGTTTTATTCTATTTAGGGGTCATATTTTGGAACCACGTTAAGATTTACTGAGGTAAATTGTCGATTTTTTAAATATAAGACTTTTTTCGTATTGATTTACAATATTTCAAATTATTTAAAAATGATTCGCTTCGTATTAGATACGCATGTCTTAATACGTTGGTCGATATACATCGTCTTATGTCTTACAATTTAGGTTAAAATATATTAATCAGTCGTTAATTATTTATAATTATAATATTATGCATCACAGAATACGGTTGTTGTAGAATCAATTTATTTTCTGTTTCATACTCTTTGTGCAATTTTTTAAAACAAGTAGCGTGGGTTGCCTAATGTCTTAATAGCGAGGGATGCCGTGGCTCAAGCTCATAGAAAAGTAGTTTGATATAACATAATAATATAAAATCATCCAAGACAATATCACAAAATAATAGAAAACGTAATAAATTTCCATCAACAAAATCTGGCGTATTGTTATTTGATGTACGACTAAAATTAGGCAGAAGTTTAAAAACGTGTTGCATATCGGCGTTAACAAAAATGCTTTCAGTGTAAAATTAAGTAACGTCGTTAATAATAAGCTGTCGACATACATAAACATTGTCTGTTATTTATGATACTTGTGTCCGTTTTAAATATATATTAATATGGTAACTTTTTACAGGTAATGGGTGTACATGTTAATTTGTTAGAACATATGTCTGTGTAATTTTTGCACATGTTTTATTATAATTTATGAACATTTGCTTTTTTAAATTCCCAAGGGTCACGATTACTTTGGCAATGAATAAATCGATTAGTACTCTTAAAAAGTGCACAAAATGTCGTAAATAATACTTGTCGACCATGTATCAGTCTGCCCTAAGCGGAGGCGTTACATTGGTCACACAAGGGGCTATTGGGGATGCGTTCGGTGGACAGTATTTTATATTGCATCCCAGTTCAATAGTTTACAGAAAATTTATACATCTATTTTGATGATCTATTATTCAGTTATAATGGAAAATTTGCTGTGTTCTGATTCCTAAATATATCTAATACGATTTTTTATTGCTTCATTTGGTACTTTAAACTGTCCAATGTTTAATTAATACCGCGCAAGTTCCGCTATATTCAAATTAAATAGGCCCGAAATAGGTGCACTTAGAACTGATTCCATCAATATTAACAGGAGTATTCGAACGATAAATATTACATCGAAGCAATTTGTAATTCTGCCTTTTTTTTTGAAAGGAGCTATTTTGAAAAGTTTGCGATGTAATATGTTTTTCTCGAAACCGAATAGCAAAATGAGTTACGATGCAAGGTTCTAAAAATTGCATTAAAGCTCGCGTCACGTTGTGGCGGTTATTCCTCGTTTAGAGTAACCGCTTCTGATAACGGTGATTTACTCCTCAGGCACATATAGATAATGTAATGAAAAAGTATAGCCTAAACGTGGCATTTTAAACTATAGCATTGTTGAATTTTATATGGACAACTCGACCTCTCACGTATAAATTGTTAGAACAGATAATAAAAACTTTAAATTATTATCTGTAAATTTTATGGAATCTATAATAAAAATTTGGTTAAAATTCCAATATTTATGGAATCTCATCTAAGCTTCACCTTCATTTCATAGTTATACATTAAAAAATGCAAACTTATTCTTTCACTTTGATTACTTCCTAGAGTAAAAAACGAGTTCCCCCCTGTTATTTATTAAGATCTATGTCAGATACTCATGACGAACCTAGTAAGAAGTATATCTATAACAAAAAGTGATATTTATACTATCTTTGGTTCTTTTTCTCAAAATCAGAAAACCTAGAAACATATTTTTGAAACAAAAACGAATTAACGAATCCTGATATCAAAAAGCAGACAAAGCTTCCCACTAGATAGTATAGAAATGAATAAGTAATCGCTAAATGTCATGAATTTTGTATAAATGCACTATTTAAAGAAGCCCAAAGTTAAGAATTGTGTAATTAAAATGTATATGAAAACACCATTTAAGGTTATTTTACGATTTTACATTATATTCAGATAAATTCTATATTAATTTAGGCCCGTTTGTATCTATGCAATATTTTGTGTAATTTTTTTATAATTTTTCAAAGTTACAACTAATTTATATAAATGTTTATCCCAAAAAAATTAGAGTTAGTTTAAATAATTATATAAAATGTTGCTTAATTACAAACTTTCTTTTAACATTCTAAGTTAGCCGTATCAGATGAGGGTTGTTTAGAAAAGATCTCGGCCTGATAAAGAAGACACAAAATATTTAAGACTTTTATTTTTTATTTTTCAACACCTAGCAATTCAATACATTTAGACCGATGATTTTTCAACTTTTATAATTGTCAGAATAATAAGTTTTATCAAATTCTGCAGATTTGATTTCATCATTTGAGGTGAATCTAGCCCAGCGATCTATTTCTTCAGGTTTGGGTAGCGAAATCCGGCGCATAGGGAAGCATTTCGAAGAGCAGGTCATAATCAGATACCCGAGACAAGTGCGCAGATGAATTATCGTGGTGAAAAAACACTTTCCTCTTCGTCTAGATGTGAACGTTTAGCCTGAACAGCGCTTTTGAGTTGGTCCAGTAGTACATCGTTACACTCCCCTGTGATAGTTCTGCCTTTTTAAGTAGTATATGAAGCACCACATCACGAGAATTCCAGAAAACCGTAGCCATGAACTGTTTTCGCCTTCCTTGGAACACTTTCACCTGGTCGTATCCACTGTTTGGAATGCTACTTTGTCTCTGGCATAAAATGATGAATCCATATTTCATGTACGGTTGGAAAATGCAGAAGAAACTAAGCATGTAACGTGTCCCTACTCTAGGTGTTAATATTGTAACGTATCCAGCCTTTGAGCTAGTTGGGGTTGAAACAGAGTTACTAATGCCACTAGTTAGCTTCTAAGTCGCAGTGTAGGTCCAGAACTGTACTTGGTTACTTCGGAAACTATTTACCTAAAATTTAGTATAATTATGTACAAGGCTTCTTCCCAGTGTGAACTTTGATTCACTTTTACTCAAGCTTGTTAACCAATTTTATTTTGTACACACTGTATACGTATTTGAGTCACGACTCTTGATATAATTTAGCTTAATCAATCTTTGTATTTTTAAGTTAGCTTTTGTTAATTATTAATTTACAATGTTTGCAGTTCGTTATTGCTTATAAAATAGGTGTACACCTTTCAAAAATGCTGCTTTACTTATATTTGTAATTCAGTTACACTTGAAATGTATTTTACCTTTATTTATTCTGACTGTTAGAATTTATTTTTAATTAGAAATATTTGAATGCTAATTATTTTGAACTGTATGCATGCTTTGATTTTTATAAACCTTTATTTTGCAAATATTTACACTTTGAGTGGTTATATTATATTAATAATATACTCCTTTATTCGTTGTAATTTTATGTATTTAGAAATAGCACAATTTAACAAAGAAAAGTATTTATTTAAACAATAAATTAAAAATTTTATATACAAGTTATTTTGAATGATTCTAGGTTTCAACCTTTAAATTAGTTGGCGGCGGTTTAGTTATGTTTGTTAAATGCAGATGCCATGCCAATGCCCTTTATGATCAATATTTCGTTCAATTCGATTGATTTTGAAGGTTATGGATCTCAAAATGGCGTTTGCAATATGCTTTGTGCAGTTTTATTTGCCAGTGCTATTTATATGTTTAACGAGGGTGAAAATTAATTTAGGTAATTCTCATGTAGTATGTCATCGCCCATAATTAAACCAGGTTTTGGATAGTGAGTTTGGATAGTCGACGTGCGTTCTCAGGAAGCAGCGTCAAACCGTGGCGAGCCGGCCCAGTCTCAGAACGAAACTCGGCGTCTAACTTCTGGGATGGGACAAAATGCTTTCACACATTCCGGTAAGCATTTATTATTATAAACAATTCCTGGACTAGATGAGAATAGTATTTGTCAAATTTGATATTTGTATACGGAACTGAGCAACTTAGGTTAATGAACTTGTAAATCAGTTCCTTTATCTGTTAATAGATCGCGCTGGCCCTCAAACGCTGGGTCACTACGCTCCATAACAAAAGTATTGGCCCTTTGTTTTAAATTTCTATTTTTATGCAATGTGAACGGAATTTTACAATAATTTACGGGATTAAAATTACCTCGCTTATACTTGGGGGTAGTTCTAACCTATGTTCGTCGGTATGAAATGGTTTTACCAGCTCTGGCGGTAAAATAGGTCTCGCAGTCAAGCGGCGCACAGCTCTGAAGAACCCGGCTTCGAACGCGTGTTTATATACTAAACGTCTATATCACCAAAGTCAAGGCGAAATAACTTTCTTATTATGTGCGTGATTTTTGCGTGTGTAAACCAGTAAAAATTATATTAATAGAACTGTTTAAATACGTTCACAAATAATAAAAATAGTTATACAGGCTTAATTAGGTTAATTAACAATACTAAAAGTTATGTGACATGTGGCGGATTATAATACAGATTGCTTTTTGAATAAACGAGTTACATATCATTTAAAATAAAGTAATTAAATTAGTTTGATTAACATAAAATTTCCATCAAAATGCAAAACTATGATGCGTTTATCTAATCAAGTTTCATCACTCATGGTTTTATGTACATAAAGTTCAAACGCCTTGACCTAAATAAGCAAATAATGTTGACTGTGGTCAAGAATCTTGAAATATTCAGATTAATACATTACAATAAATTTAAGATATAACGCTAATTAATATAACGGTAATTAAATATAAATAAATGAATTAATTTGTTAATCGGTAATTATAAAATACTAATTAAAAATCAAAAAATAAATAAATATAATAGATGGTTGTTAAAAAGCTGGGTAATATTAAGTCTTACTAAATGATTTCAAATAAACAAAATAAATACAATTAATGCAGCTATACCATTTTTGAGTATGAGTTTATATTCATAATTTACTAAATTAATTATACGCACGAGGAGAATTCACTGCGATGGTATAGGCTCATTACAAGCAGATTTACGTTTAAATAAGTTGCGATAGTTTCATTCGCATGCGTTTCTGGTCAACTGCCAGTAAATGTGGGTCCCATTTAGTAGAAAGCTTCTTCATGAAAAATGTATTGAACAAGTTGTATTGATATGTTTGCAAAGTCAGCAAGGCTGCGTACCTTTAATCGGCCCAGTTTTTACCGTCGAAGGAGAAGGATATTTAAAGTAGATTCTAAACCTTTTTTATGCTTGTCGGGGTTAATTCCTTCAAAATAACTTGCACTTAAATTTTATCTAATTTGCAGGCACTTTCACAACTTCTATGCGTTCGCCCGCAACTAATTCACGTGTCTGAAACTTAACAGTACTACATCTAACGAGTTTTACTTGGCAAATATCATAGGCATATAGTCCTACTAGCGTCATCTATGGGTCAGGTCGAGAAGATCTCGAAGAACCCTCGTATATGCATTCAAATAAATAAACTAATTTGATATAATGATAGTTTGACACATATGTAAACAATTATGGCTACAATGGTATTTTGAAAGCAAAGTTTAAGGAAACTAGTTTAAACCGTAATACCTGCGTTTGGTGTAAGAATCCATGCCATTTATACGTATACATAGTTACATAACTGAGTCAAATTATAGCACAGTACCTGGAATTAAAGGTAACTTATGACTTCAAAAAGTTATTTCAGTGTAGTCAAATTAAAAGTTGAACTATTATCTAACGCTGTTAAAGTTTCAAATACACTTTTGCAGATCGGTTGTAAATTAAAGCTACGAAAAAGCGTTACATTGTTTGTGATTAGAATTATGAAATTTAAATATTAACGGTCATAACAAATAAATTTAAATAAACATTTGTAGATTCATTGAATTCTCATATCTAATGTGGTGCCAAAACATGCCAGTACATAATTAGGCCGAATGGACTGATATAAAATTTAGTATATAACAAAAAGCTAAGGTATAAGTGAATGTAAGCTCATTACGGTACAGCATGTAGTGAAGAAATCTAATGGGAAAATACGCCATTAAAGTGTTCGGTTTTAAGCCAGCGTGAAATAAGTGCGTGTATGAGCTTTAGTCCAATTCAAGCAGTCTCGAGTAGGAACACTTCACCGTTTCTGCGTCCCCCACCACCGCCATCACACAGCCTGCCACTCTGCCAGTTCATTCCAGTTATAGATCTATACGACATAACACGGCTAAACACAGGCTCCGCATGTGGGTGGGGGATCATCGTTATAAAATTCAATTTAAAAGCAGGAAAGGCGCAAAAACGCCGAATCCTTCGTAATCCCTTGTCCCCATTCCAAGAATTGCTTCCCATTATCTTGCTAAGCGCATCTTTAAGTTGCACAAAAAGGATGATTGCTTTCCTGTATTTCAGATTTATATGAACGGATGCATCACATTCTGGAGAAACACTAATTCCGAATTTTTGTGAGATCATACATAGCAAAAGGCTGCTTAGGTTTTTCAGGGCCTTGGTGTAAACATCTGAATTGATTCTCACCCGTTGGTATCATATCCATAGAAATCACCTGTTCTAAAAGGCAGTGACCATGACTGTTCCAGCTGGAGAATTTTTCCTGAGACCATTTCGTTTTGCGCTCAAAAACCTCCCTTTCAGCATCAAAATGCTCCAACGGTTCAAGTAAATTATTTTCCTTTGAAAGCTATGAGTTATGGTAAAGGTTTGATTGCCCTTTTTTTGTATAAACCCGTAAAAACTCTATCGTTTTGATAATAGCAATTACTAACTCCGTGTTTAAGGGCCACAGTTCAAAGCATCTGAATCGTGCAAATCAGTCTTCATATTCTTAAAGTTGCAATTGACTGTGCTCAGCAACAAAGTGTGCGCTTATCAACAGTACTGCTCCCATACTCCGGTTGCAGCCATGGATATCTATCAGCAAAAATTCAATTATGGTTTGTTGTTCAGAGCTCGAGTTGTTCACAAAAGTCATTTTGAAAATTCACTATAGTTGCACAGCCATTCAATTCCATACTAAACGTGGAACATTAGAAATTTCACCTTTACATCTTTACTATTGCCTGTGAAAACCCATTCAAAGTTTCTGCACACCTAATTCAGTCGTTTTAGTTCCAAATGGCGAGGAAAGGCAATTTTGCCATAAGAGCATGTATATGAAGACTCCTCACAGACTTGTAATCTAACAATTAGAATTATCTAACTCTGCACAGCGTTTTATGTCATCTAACTTTAGTAGATGAGTATTAATTTGAAGTATTAGTACCCTCGTTTTAATCTAAATACATGGTTTCTTGAACCATTTAGTTGTTTTAGTTTCGCAATGCTTAATAGCCGTTAAAAGTCAGATGGCATATGACTCATTGCAATTAATCAGTTGTAAACGTGCTATCTTGTTTAATTTGTATATTTTAATTGAGTATAATTTAACTAATATTCGCATGCATTCAAGATGTGTTATTGTTGATAATAGTTATTTTAAGTTTATTGGCTTTGTTTGTTTATAACGTATCAAACGGGAAATAAGGGTTACTTTCGAATCTTCGTGTCTAGATACGTTAATTCGGTTAGATTTTTGACTCGTAATAAATGATACTAACAGTTTAGGTGTTCTGAATTCAGAAAGAAATCAGATAATATTGTAACTTCTTGCGCTGAAATTAATCAACTGCCTATAGCTAAATCAATACACACTCGGTTCGTGCCATAATTCTTACCGAAGTGACTGCGACAATGTCAACCAAATCACTATTTGGTTGACACTAAGTTGTCACATTTTCAGTGCCTTAATAATGTAGATAGTCTATCCTTCGATTTCAAATCTTTAAAATTACAGTGTAGTTGGGTTTTAATGATTTGCTCTTATTACAAACTTTCCTAAATTTAATCTTATTTGACATATTAATTTTCCATTTCACCTAATTGCCATTTTATTGTTTTCTTAATTAATAATATAATTCCTTTCATGCCAATTGCTTCAACTTAAATTATTCCTATTATATTTACAGGATGCTGCTAAATTATCTTTCGAATTTACATTCTCCGGTAACGATTATTGATATTTTCATTATTTTGCAGCAGAAACTACAGTATGCGGAAATTTAAATTCAGAAATTCCCGAAGAAGTACAAGTTCTGAGCAATTTGTAGGTATTCAGGTCATAAAGCTAGTTGCGACCTGTTTGCGACCTCTCCCAAGCATAGTTATCATTAATAAATGGCCATTCTGAGGCAATATTTTTATTTAGCGATCCGAACCAGGTCTTTTTCAGTATAATTAAACCGTTGTGCAGTGCTGTAAATTGTCGTTTGTGACATTCTAGAATCTTAGCATTGACTTTGATAGTTTTAAGTAAGGGCTCTCGTGATGCATCAATGGGTACAGGAATCAGGGTAATTGGTGAAAAAAATATTCAATCAAATTAGGATAGGAAATCACCAGCCAATTTTTCTAAATTTGAAGGTCACAAACTTCATTGTCAGAGAAGCATTATTACAAGGACGTTTCAAGCTCTAATCGTGTTAGAAAAATGAAAATGCCTTACTGATGTATTTACTATGTATTTATTCAAATATCTAAATTAACTAAACAATCATAGATTGAACGATTTTTACGGAAAAATTTAGCGTCTCTCTTTTATAACTCGTTAGTTTAGATGTCAAAATGTGATTAAATCAATATTAGAATACTATGACTTCAATATTCAATAAAAATAAATATCAAATACTTGGTAATTATCATACAGACCAAATTATAATGTTCATTTTTATAACCAATTTAAACCGTGGGGCATATTTAGTCAATATATCTAATTAAATTAGCTGTCGTCACTAATAAAGAAATGTTGGCTAACCTTAGTTCACGATAAAACCAAAACTTTCATCTATAGTTAGTACTTTTAAACTAAGACGATCTGTAAACAGAGAAGTCAGAAGATCCTAATATCATATATGTTAAAATTAATATTTAATGAGACTGATTTAAACTAAGATTGAAGAAGAAAGGTAGCCAAAAATTGTAGTCACACACTTCACAAACAATACTTAATTCTGAATGTGACTTTAAATTTAATTAATATATAAAATCGATGTGCAACAATCAAAGCACTAAGATAAGGAATCCTGGTCTCAATCTCTCTGGCGTAACTAAACGATTGTTTTTCCTAAAAAGAAATTAAATCAAACATCAAAAATGAGGAATATCGCGGGGAGATGTTCAAACAATTGTTTTCAAAATAGGATGCAAATTTATACTACCATTGAGGTACTTTTAATAAACACACAAAATGCACATTTTGTGACAATATTGAAGCAATTTTACTTTAATTAAATAATAAACAAATTGTATCCTCTCAGAGTATTTTTCATTACTGTGAATTTTTACAAATTTTGAAATTAAACTAATTTCTCTGCACAAATTTCAGTTTTAAAATAATATAAAGGCCATCATTAGGTTCTAACGCTAAAAATCATCTAGTTGTAAATAGAATAATTAGACAAGTGTAACAGTTGTAGTAATTTGAAGTTAAATGATTACAGGTAATACTTAATGGCTGACGCCGTGGTAAACATACCGAAGAAAAAAATATTTAGTCGACTAACTAATCATATAAAAAATATTAGAAATGGCAAGAAGTTATATAAAAATTGGTCACTAAACTAATGAAATAATTGTTAAATTTTATAAAAACAAGGTTATAATAAATTTGCATGTTAGTCATTTTTTCATCAAATGAATTGATAAGTGGGATTTCATCGCATATTATTTAATCATGTTTATAATTTTGGATGAAGTACCGAGAAGGGGAAAATGGTTAAAAGTGACCGCATTCGAAGGAATGATGCTGTGCAATGACAGCTTAATTGAGAATATATTATATGTATCAAAATTAGAGCAATTAGAGAAACATTAAACAAGATGATTGAAAATTGTTTGCAATAAGAGAAAGATTCTGAGATATTTATGTATTCTCCATCCAACAGTTAACTAATGTAAAGTTTGTAAGATTTCGATATTATATGTGATTGTTTATTAATTAATAATTCAATTATTTTGAGTTTATTTAGTTTAATATCGGAATTTCAATTTGATTTATTCATTTATTTGGTTACCGTTATATTTAAAAAAGTGACAACACTGCGTTTCTAATTAAACGTGACAAAATTTCACAAATTCCAACTTACAGGTAGCGTCTGAGATTGATTTATTCGTTACGATTAAATATCCGTCATCTTGATCTTAATCCAGAGAAAAGCATGTTACTTTGTTTGTACTGAATCATTATTCTAAATTTTTTGATGTAAAATCAATTGCATCAAACTAAAATGTATCAGTTTAATTTTATTAAGTTAGTTGTATAAATTTTTGTGTTTGATATTTATTACAGTTGATAAATATTGATTATAATAATGGACGTAATTTTCTAGTAAGGTATCCATGTTTTACTGGGCTATGGTCGGTTTCTTAATTGTTCTAATAAATATTGATTTTTAGATTGAATAAAAGTAATCGCAAGTTGCCCGTTAAAATATAATTATGGCAGCATAAGTAAAAAAATTTGGGCTTACATTGTTCATTAACTAAGAATGTAGAAGAGCATTTAACTTGGCCGATTATTGACGATAAGCATACAGTATAGACGATACTGTTATGTATTACCTAATTTTTCTATTAATCTATGAGCTATTAATGGTGATCTGTATTCTTCACGAGGGAAATTAATTTAAATCGACCTATTTTCAGGATTTAAAGTTTCAGGGAACAAAGTTGGTTTTTATCGTTTTGGGCATTTGTATTCTTTCGATCGCTAAATTATTATTATCAATAACATTTGTATATTTTCTGTGTGGTTGTAATAAAACCAAATTCAAAACCGTTTAACTATTTTTAGTACTATCCCTTTTTAAAACTGAATTATTAAATTTAAATGACATATTAATTGTCCGTTGTATGAATTTGTATTCAGTTATGTTGCAATTTATTTGAAAAATTTTAAAATTAATAGTCACTCCTTTGGTAAGTTGTGTAATATAGTAAATTTTAATTTGCTTTCCTAAATGTAATTTAATTTAAAAAATATTAATTGTTTCTACGAATAATTTTTCTTCATTTAAACCTAAATTATTTGTCTTACGTTACAGATATTTAAGCTAATTATGCTTTGTATTGTCAACTAGATACTGCCATTAATGTGCTTATAGAAATGGTGCCGATCGACAATAATTCGAATTATTGGTAACCAGGTATTTGATAAAATAACCAACTTATAGATAACATTCTACAACTATTACAAAACCACATTTTTTATTATCCTTTTCCCTCATAAAATTGGGAATGTTTATTAAAGATTTGTTAACCAACTTATTGTTTCTTATTTGTACAGATATTACTTCATCCAAAGAGCTACGAAACGCCTTGTTTGTACTCACTGTATTATTATTTTCGGTTTTACTCAAAAAATCTGGCGTCCGTAATTATTAAACAAACTAATGTACTTAGTATAAAATAATTTAACATATCCGCACCTGTAGAGTCTTATGAAACCGGCGGTAATTCTGTTTCTAAATTATAAGAAAAGCAACGCTACCAGGTTTTCATATAAAAATAGTCCTTAGTTATTATCAGTCAAATTTAATATTTCATTATCTATCTTAAACTTGAATTTGTGGATAATTATCAGAATAAGTTGTGCCCAGATCGATTTGTTTGTAGCCTGGTTGTTGCTTCTTATGCAACGGAAGCTTTAATGTAATTTAGGATGGAAGTTTCAATTAGTAAATCTTACATAGAACTTTTTACAATCTTTACTGTCATATCAGATATTATAGATTTCAGATTTTTCGATGGAATTCTTCCATGGCCAGAGGGGTTCGCAAATCGACTTCGATATCGAGACCTTTGAAGATGCTGGAATGAAAATAAATTGCTTAGGGTAGTAAGGGTGACTATAATGAAGTTTGTTATTTGCCTTGATAGGAATTAAGTTGCTACATGTTTTTTCTAATGGAATCATCTATATGACATGCTGTTTATAATATTAAGCGAAAAACGATACTTTATAGCTGAAACATACAAGGGTTACCTCTAAATTAAAGACCGTTCGGTTGTAAAAAAAATATTATGAAAACTTTATAAATATTTTTGTATTTCTCTTAAAATACATACATTCTATTAGTGCTCTACATAACCGCCACATGAATTAAGACACCTATCATAGCGATTCACCAGCTTCAATATTCCTTCATCATATTCTTCTGCTTCCAGTCCGCTTAGATACTGATTGGTAACATTTTTAATTTCATTGTCACTCGCGAATTGCTTATCTCCCAAAAATTCTTTCAATTTCCCAAACAAATAGTAATCAGGAGCTACATCCGTACTACATGGTGGGTGGTCGAAAATTTCCCACCCAAATCTTCTGAGTAAATCACGTGTCACGCCTGCAACATGTGGACGTGAATTACCATGCAGCAGTACGACGCGATCGGTCAGCGGTCCACGTCACCGGATTTGAACGGCGCCTTGTAACTTACGAGGAGTTTTGCAGTATGCTTCTGCCTTTACAGTCGTTCCACGTGGCATAAAGTCAATAAAAAGTATGCCAAACCGATCCCAAAATATTGTGGTCATGACTTTGCGTCCAAATGACGGTAGCTTGACCGTTTCTGGTTTCGATAGTGACTGAGAACGACGTCATTCACTTGACTGCCATTTTATTTCTGGCATGTAATACGAAATCCTTGTTTCATCGTCGGTTACAATTGAATTAAGGAGCCCATCATCATTTTCTGACTAGCGCAACAGAAATTACAAAGCAGATCCCGTTCGGATTTGTTTGTGACGTTCCGTTAAGAGGTACGACACCTAACGTGCACAAACCCCTCTGAAACCTAAATAGTCATGTACAATGCGACCAATAACAGCTCTTCAAACGTCAGGAAAACAAAGAGCCAAGTTGGAAATTGTTATGCGACGATCGTTTCTGGTTTCTTCATCGACCCGTTGATTATCGAGAGCCTCCGGAACGTTCTTCACCATCCACATTAATTCTGTTATTTCTAAACCTTTCATATCATTTTCGCACATTACTTTCATTCATTACAATTTTTGATGGTTCAAAAAGATATCACTTCACGGATTTCACATTCTGCGACAACATCGATTTTTTGATTCATTTTAAAACGTAATAACTCACACATAAACAAACGTACTACAATGCGACAACTGACAGACTACAGCGCAGTGTGTATATTATTAGAGAGGTATTCATCCACACAGCTTTGCCAATCTGAATGAGAAAAATTTCCCAGCGGTCTTTAATTTAGCGACAACTCTCGTAATTTGTACTAGGTCGAGTTACTAAATCTTGTTGATGCACATTAAATTAAAAATAATTAATGAATTATCAGCATAGATACATAAATCGTTATAGTAGAATAGGCAGCTGTTGTAATACTATTTAAAAAGGTAGACGAATTCTTAACTAGTTCCAAAACTTACAAAGAAGTAGAAGAAACTCAGACACTAGGCGTCTGAAATATAATGCAATGCATGCAAATGGATGGTTCAAACACAAAATCTATGGTCCGTTTCTAATTTCTGTGAAGTAATAAGTAATCTTGACAAGCAACTATATCGGCGTACCTGTTAATTTTTATAGAACGTTTAAAAGAAATTCATATCTATTATTTCTGTATATGGTTTGTTTCGTATCAACCTTTAACGCATTTCGATAAAATGTAAAACTATAAACAGATATGATAATGTAATTCTTGGAAATTTACAAATTCCAAGAATCGTAACATTTATGAAATATTATTAAAGCAGCATGCCTCTAAGTTCTGTGATTTTTGAAGATTACGAAAGGTCTGTCGTGTGTATCATCTGTTTATATATTTTAGGGTTCCTACCTGCCGATACATCTTTTATCGCATTTTTACGTTCTTCGATTAAATAATTTCGTTTTACAACTGAAACTGTTTGTTTGCCCCTATATAAAAATCCAAAGTATGGTTTATTCCTCCACGGCATTTAGAAACGGACCATAGATTTTAAAATATCAGAAACTACAAAAAAGTGCATCTTGGTAATATTCAATCGTTGTATCTATTTAGAAAATCTTAATATTTATAAACAACTAAAATTGTAAAAGGCCATGTAAAAAGCAAATTAGTAGGTGTGAAAAAATCCTCGAACAACGCATAATCCAAATTTCATTGGTAGAACATTTAAATGAACAATAAAGTTCCGAAAATACTTGAAACAGTCGACGTTCATAAAAAAGCTGTGAATACTAGAGAATCTATATTTTATCAACCGTTTAACGTGTAGAGTGCAGTGATATAGAATACCAAGTGTTTCCTGGTTTAAATGATAGTTGTTTCGTCGTAATTAACAACGTCAATAATTTATGTAGGTGTACAAATAACTTAAGAATAAACTGAGACTATCTCTTTTGTGAATAGTTGAACATCGTCAATTATCCACGAGCGTAAGTCTGGCAAATTATATTACTTAGGTAAAACCGCATCAAGTGGATGAATATGAGTTCAAGTCAGTCGTTGTCATAATAAAATTCTAACTTGCTTGGGAATACTTACAAAAAAATATTACCAAGGGCAATCCCAGCAAACCAAATTAAGTACTAAAAATTAAAATAAAGTTTGCAGAATCAAGGCGAACAACAGCAATTAGTATTCTAAGACGGACGCATCAGAAGCAGCGGAACGGATGTATACGAATCTAATGAAAACTTTCTATAGGCGAGCGAAATATAACCAAATTGTGCGCAGAATGCTTGAAAAATTTAAAGAACTGAGCAAACACTTTAAATTACCAGGACAAGTCTAGAATTAACTACACTTTCGCCATAAGAGGCCGTCTATGCACGTACACGTAGAGTTGATACGCCAATGGGCACGTATACGGAATGTTATCGCGATCGCATCAATTGCCGGCCGGTTGTGATAGTGTCAGCATCTTGCATCAAAAAGGAACAACGAGCTATAATCCGATTTTAGTCGTCGGAAGGTGTGGGAGGGGCTAAAATTTATCAGAGACTAATTACAATATGGGGATATTGCCTTACTTCGTGAATTGAGAATTTAAAACTAGATGTATGACTATAACGCAACAACAGGGAGGTGCACGCGCGTTAACCTCAACTATGCATGACAATATTCACGTTTTCTTTAAATACGGACGTTCGGGATGTTGTTCAAAAGTTGGTTCCACGATCCGCTGAAAATCTTCTTCCACCAAGGAATATGAAAGCGTGTGGTACGTTGGACCAAGCGCATTGCTAAGGCAAGATACTATACAGAAAATGTAAAGCTTGTATACCTACCATTGTTTAAATATATTGTATAACCAGAAGTGTGGATAATTATTGACTTGCTATCGTAATAATAAGTTTAATCGTATTAAAATGTATCGAAATAAATACCAAAGACGATAAATCTTTGTATTCATTTTTTTGAGTGCCAAATACAATAACTACAAGTAAATCTTATTGTTTAAGTGATACCAGAGAGAGTAACGCCATTTTGACTATTATAATAAATTATTTTAATTGTAAATCTTTATTTAAATAGCAAGCGCGCTGTGTAAATAATCATAAGTTCTTGAAATAATAATTAGATACCAATTAAGCACCGTTATACAGGGTGAACATAAAGGCTCTATAAATTTCTGTGAAATAGGTGATAAATATTTGTTTTTTGCAGGTTATTGGACAGAATGCTCACCATAGAAGAACGAACGGCCATTGTTATTGCCCGTTGACGTGGGATGTCCTATGATCAGGTGCAGGAGGATTTTACCCGTAAATTTAGATAGGAAGCTCCTACAAGGTTAGCAATCAAGAATTTCGTAAACAAATTCAAACGCACGGCTAGTGTTCATGATGAAGAACGAGAGATACAGTGAAACGCATATAGAATGCGACCACACATAGCCCCACTGCGTCGACTAGGAGACTGAGTAGGGAGTTGGGAATCCCACAATCCACAATCTGGAAAACCTTACGATACACCTTGAAGAAACATGCTTACAAAATCCAGGTTATGCATATGCCAGCCGACAGCCTGCGCGTCATGACCTGTTACATGCGGTGGAAAATGAGGATCTCATGTCACATGTGCTGTTCAGTGATGAAGCAACTTTTCACACCTGTGGATATGTAAATAGACCCAACTGCAGAATCTGGGCAAACGAAAAACCAAATGCAGTGCAGGAGTGGCAACGAGATACCCCAAAGTGAATGTGTGGTTAGGGATCACGAAGGCGAGAGTCTATGGACCGTTACCGGACACATATACCTTGACATGTTGGAACACTTTTAGGAGCCACAGTTGGTCTAAGATGGGATTAAGGACTCAGTTATTTTCCAGTAGGATGGGGCACTATCCCATTTTGCATTGTCTGCCCGTGATTACCTGAATGTAACATTGCCCAGTAGATGGATTGGTCGTGCGTCACAAAGGATGTGACACCCACGCTCACCAGACCTAACTCCCTTAGATTTCTTTGCTGGGGGCTTATCAGGTCTGAGGTGTACGGGGTGAAGATTAACAGAATACCGCAATTGAAACAACGAATTAGAGACGCAATGGGGCACATTTTACCAGCTATGTCGAACAACGTATTTTGGTCTGTGGAAAAACGCTGGCGGATGTATCTAGAATTGGAGGGCAATCACATTGAGATGTACTAATTTGTGGCTCTACTGTGGTACTTGTTTCAGTATATATGGTAGATGTTTAATAAAGTTGCGTTTTCACAGAAATATATAGTGACTTTATATTCACCCTGTACATATTTAAAAGGTTCAAACTTTATTTTCGATTAACTAGTTTCTTTAACATTAATAAAATGTTCAAAATCTTGATTTAATTGCCGAATTTGTATTTTAATTTTGGAATAAACCTAATCCTTTTAATATACAATTTTCTCAATATTTGCACATATAAGCAGATAATAGCTTTAGAGAACCAGAAACTTTAAAGTCGCAACGGTTAATAAGGTGAAATAAATTACCTCGTCATCTAAAATTTGAAGTTACAGCGATTA
>JAHWXV010490632.1:0-13714 GCA_024586415.1 Phrixothrix hirtus | reverse complement strand
CCCCCCTTTCCGGCAATTTCAAGACAAAGGAACACAGCATCAAAAATTTAATTGAGTACCGAGCTCTCTAAGATATACCCGCAGTAGCGCGGGGTGTTATTACCGTTTCCAAATTAGCATTTACGAATTTAGTTACCCGTATCGATTATCGACAGTGTGAGTCTTGAAAAGAATCGGGCTATTAGGCGCTTCTGCCAATCAACAAGGAATTGGGTCGAAAATTCGCAGTCCGCGTCCATCCAGACCAAAAGGAGTTCTCAGACGTTCGGAAAAGGTGTCCCAGATACAGTATATGCTTTTGGAAAACAGGCAGTTGTTGTCTTCCGCCACTGAAGTTAAAAATCTCTGAATTTACAAGTAAGTGGCTATTATCACGTTTTTAAGGCCTATTCCGCCTAACAACCCCAATACTTCCGGTTCTTAGCTACTCACTGGGGAAGATACTAACGTCCAGTTTCTATTAGCCATTTTGTTATTCATTTATATGAACTCTTTTAAACATTTGTTTAAAAATATTAGTCAGTAATTATAGTTAATCCATATTGTTTAGGACCACTTTAAATTCAAGTAGGTCCATATCTGGTTAATTAATAAGTAGATTTTTTATATATAAGTAATTTGGGATCCCTTCTTTTATGTTCTTAATTTTTAAACTGATTTGTTAGTAAATAATCAGTGAAATAAATTTATGCTGATTGTATGTGAAAGTTATTTTATCTTATTATAATTGTTTATTTAAAAGTCTGATATTGTTCTTATTTCAGAAATATATAATAATTTCGATAATACGTTATAACACTAATTTTCTTACAGGAAAATAATAAATTTAAGTATTTAGGGAACACTAATACGTTGTGCGTCTAACACTACGATTTTAGTATGACTTTTTCAGTGGCGTATAAGAAATAAAGTTCTTTGCAACTATCCTGAGTACTTTCATCACGTTCAAGGTTGGAGCGTACCGTTCTTGTCCCTAGTCTACTTCAATTAAATCAACCGTTATCGGCAACAGATAAGGTGGCGCCCAAAAACACGACCTTTACACGAATTTTGACTTTTGAGAGTCGTTCTGAATTTCTAGCTCAATTTTTACGAATTAACCTATATAACCCCCCCCACGTCACTGATGCTGCTGGAGCATCGAGCTAATTCAGTACCAAAACGGTTTTACCCTCTACCATAAGAGGCCTAGTACCTGTTCCGTCCCGTTATAAAGCATCGACCTATTCGTTTGGAGAATCATTATTGATCTTATTAAGAAGAAAGAGGAAAAGACGAATATCGACGAAAACAGGCACTTTTACTTCATTTCGTTTCCGGTTTTTGGGCATTTTCTGAGGCGCATAAATTTCGTTCTCTCACGGGGATCATGTTAGTGATGCGATTGTCAAACACTGGGAACCTGCAAAGCCAACTTCTAGTTCCTGTTTAACGTGCCAGTATATCAACAACTTTTCATAATTTACCGAATTACTTGCAAACTTCGAACCTGGGTATGACTACGATCACAGTAGTTGGTCACCGTAAGACCCTTCAGGAACTTTATGTACTTGGGATGAAAACATTTTACTTAGTTATAAGTATTACTATTTTAGTAACAAGCTGGATAACCGGCGAAATTTTAGGCAGGAAGTATTAAATCATAAAACACAGGAATATAAATTCATTTTTATTAGAGCTGGTAACCTTGCTTTACATCAAAATAAATATGGCAAACTTGTGTACCTCGTTGTTCTTTCTATTAAGTACTTTTTACCGACCCATTGAAGTATTCTAAAACTCTGTTCTAGGCGAAATTAAAAGCATTAGTTCATCAAAACTCTCACAACTCATATGAAAGTAATTAAAAGATATTCGATGATCATCCCGTAAAGGAGCAAATATGTTACCAAAGGTGTTTTTGAACTATCTTTGATTAAATGAGGCAGTGTGCAAAGCTCGTGCGAGCCTTTTCTTCATTTCTTTATTGCTAAAATCGGTGCAGCATCGCTAGTTCGCTGAAGTTCATCTTCGTAGTTAATAAAATTGTAGCGATTTTCCAGCGCTCGTTCGCGAGTGGAACTATTTCCAAGCGATTTTTATTGAGTACCTCTTTAATCACGTAATAAAAAATCGTCTAAGCACTACCATTTTAAATCTGCGGGTTCTAAAGAAGCGCGATTGCTTGTTTAGATAATTTAACACGTACGAGATAAAATCACTATAGACTTGGCCTTAACCGAGTCAATTCCACTAAAATTTATATAATTAATAGAAAGAACTTTTTCGCAATCTGCAAAAGATATACGAAATCCAGTTTGAAAATATAACCTTAGCATTCGTGTAGCCGTCACTGATAAACCGACCATACCAAGAACAAGTCAAAGTATAGCACAGCCATTTTTCTTGTAGTTTGAAGGAAACTTGAATTCAAGATCGCCAAGTACCTTATAGAAGATTGTTTACTTATGTATTTAGTGATTGCCTAAATATGTTTCTGCTCTCTAAAGCAAAACCATCAACAGGCCAGTCTCCTTTCCTAATTGCTTTAAAGATTTTTGGTGTAAAAATGAAGAAGTAATCAATCACGTAAAGATATACGAGGTACGACAATTAAGTAATGAGACTGATTTTTTTGCAAGATGTTGCAACCCTGCAGCTTGCGCAGGCACTCCATCTTTGGCCTTGATTTTTAAGCTACTTCTAGTCCAAGCGGCACATTGATGCGGCCTCTCAGTCGTGAGTTCTGCTGTAATAAGGGAACACGTGTTTTTGTCTCTTGTTAAGGAAAAGGAATCACGAAATATTGCGCAACGGTATTCCACTTCTTTTTGTGTTAAATTGAATGAAATGCGCCATCAACTTACGATAAGCTTCAGAAGGCTTTGGAAATGAGGTTATGTCAAGAGCTCAAGTTCTTCGTTGGCATAAATTGATTTGTGACGGTATAACTAACGTTGAAGGTGAAGACCGCAGTGGACGACCATCAATCTCATGGTCTGATGTCAACATGGGTGCATGAAATCGCACGATCTGATCGAAGATTATCCGTTAAAATGATTGCACAAGAACTCAACATCATTTGGGAAACTGTTCGTCAAGTACTAACTCTAAATCTGGGTATGAAAAAAATTTGTGCAAAGATGGTCCCCAAAATCTCACAGACCAACAGTGAGAAACAAGGAAAAATGTGGCACTCGATTTGTTGGAGCAAGTGGAAATCAATCCAGATTTATTGAGCCGTGTTATCACTAGTGATGAAATTTGGTTCTACCAGTACGTTCCAGAAACAAAACGTCAAAGGTTGCAATGGTGTTCAAAAGGATCACCCAGACCGAAAAAAGCTCGAATTTCAAAATCGAAAGTGAAATGCATGCTTGCTTGCTTCTTCGTTTCCAAGGGCATTGTTCATAACGAGTGGGTGCCTCCTGGCCAAACAATTAACCAATATTTCTACAAATAAATTGGAGAAATACTTCGAAAACGAGTTCTTCGTGTCCGTGAAAACATTGCTGATAATTGGATTCTTCATCACGATAATGCGCCATCCCATACTACACTGTATGTGCAGAAATTTTTAACCTTAAAACGATTTCAGTACTACCGCAGCCACCTTATTCGCCCGATATCGCTCCGTGCGACTTTTTCTGTGTCCAAGAGTCAAAATGGTGGTCAAGGACACCGTTTTCAAACTATAAAAGATGTCCAAAAGGCTGTGACGAGGGTCTTGGAGGATACCCCAAAAGAAAGGTTGCAGAAATGTTACCAGCAGTGGCAGAAGCGCTGGAGTAAGTGTGTGCAACGCAGAAGGGAACTACATTGAAGGAGATTACAATAAACATGACTAAAAGCATAAGTGATATTTTTTTTACATCAGTGTCATTACTTAATTGTCGCACCTCGTATACTGACTTTCATAAAAATCACAACACATGGAAGTTGTTGATCAATTTTAGCGAACATTTTATAAAATGCCTATTTTGACGAAACAAAGTAATGACTTAAATTTAAATAAATCTATCCATCGGTTGTTGCTTTTTTTTAATTTGCTTGTTTGCACGTAGTAACAAAATTTTTATGGAATAAAACAATCGACTCCTTAATTTTGTGCATTGCTTGTCAACTATTACCTTCTGAACATTTAATGAGGCTAAGAGTTCGTCAATGTGAAAATAATCAGAAATTAAGTGATTGTGAACGTGGCTATGTTATTGGTATGAGGGAAGTCGGACCCGCCGCTTAGAGATATTGCTGGCCGTGTGAATTATGATGTTGCGATGGTGATGCAATATTGATTCACCTGGTCCGAATAAGGGGCTTAACAACGTCCCTGGCCGAATATAGATCGTGAAAAACGTCTTTTAAGACTTTTGGCCACAATAGACAGATCTACCACAACTTGATCAATTGCAACAGACTGGTTGGGAAGTGGAGGACGCAAAGTGTTAATATTATCCATTTATTTCCGGATAAAACTTTATAGACTGCATTCGTACCGTCCATTTTTTTGTCTTTCTGTGACCTCTCTTCACCCTGCCCGCAGACTAGAATGATGTAACTAAAGAGCGAATTGGGCACACAATGGCATCGAACTGTGGTCGGTGCGGAGTCTCGATACGCACAAATTCAACATTTTTTGTCAAACGCAACACAGTCCTCGCACTAGGAGTGATGGTATGGAATACAATATGCTATGGTAACAGATCACCCTTGGTCATCATTGACGACAACTTTCGGGAGTTGGAAAATTCCATTTTGTAAAAGGACAATGCGCTCCCACATACGTTGCAGGCTACAACAAGCTATTTGGAAGTAGCTATCATTGTCGTGCTCACATGATCTGCTTGGTTGCTTGAGTTGTCACCCACTCTGCATATATGGGATGTGATCGGTAGGTGATTGAATGATTTGCCACCACATCCTGACGACTTGCATCATCTTCACCGGCGGATTCAAGAAGTTTGGCATGATAAACCGCAGGCCCATATTGATCCCTTTATTGACAGCATGCAACGCTGTCTAAATGAGTGAGTAGTAAATCGTGGGGCAGCAATTCATTATTGAAAAATCATTTTTATCTCTGTTCTTTTATTTTCAAATTTTGATCGTTTATAAATATTTTAATAAAATCGCTCAACTAATTCTACGTGTTGCGTTTTTTATTGAAGTCAGTATAATTTAAAAAGTAGCATTTAAAACTATTTTTAGCGTGAAAATATTTATGGAAACTTTTAAGAATCTTTAAGTACAATTTTTACATAAAAATAATATTACGTCATTAAAAATTAAACTAAAATTGGTTAATCTTCTTGTAGTTATTAGATGAACTTACTTTATTTAAAATGTCCTACTAACGAGCACCATTATAGTATGATAAATATGTAATTACTTTATATAAGAAATTTTCATCTTACGTTATCCTTTAGTTTCCCAAGGGATCTACATAGATTCGCAAAGCAAAATATGAAACTATAGTTAAGGATATTACTTTGTTATTACACGTGCCTACGATTTGTTCCTAATTTAATACATTCTGAAACAGCTAAAGAAACTTTTCGTAATCAGGATAATACCGCGTAACCTATATCTACTATAAAATGTTATTAGAGAACCTACCTGATAACAGCTTAAATGGCTAAAATTTATAATTTTAAATTGTAGAAATTAATTAGTAATTAAAACAAAATATGCTGTTTTTATTTTATTTAACCATGAATAAGAACTTGGATTAGGTCATTTTGCTTATGAAGATGTGCGGAAAGTAGTTTAATTCTATTTTGTTCCTCTATTTTTGAAACAGATTTGAAATTTAATGTCCATGTATAACACAAACATTTACAATTGACTATTTTATATACAATCATCTACGTTTTTCCATTGCAATTAAAAATTAATTCTATTTTGTTCCTCTATTTTTGAAACAAATTTGAAATTTAATGTCCATGTACAACACAAACATTTACAATTGACTATTTTATAGACAATCATCTACGTTTTTCCATTGAAATTAAAAAATTAATTCATATTCTTTACACTGTCATCGTTGTCTATTTACATTACTAAAATGCTACTTCATGTGCGTGCTATTCTCCCGCTTACTTCATATTTTAACATACATATTTTCATATATTTTCTGTGCTACTCATTAATTTGTGTGCTGACACGACTTTATGTAAATATTTATGTACTGTCACATAAATTATAATATTTAACTTGGCGTTTTAAAGATACTTCTTTGTATCAATCACAAGCATCCTGACTGACTTTTTGGATTCTTTTACATCTATTGTCTTTCTAAACTTTAACAATTGCGAATCTTTGTGAAGTTATGAAGTAACTAATATACAAAAATTTAAGGTATAAATTATAGGAATTTCCTTAAGATGTATAAGTTAAATTCGAAAGCTTAAAAATGCTTTTAGATAATAAATAAGTTTATTATATATATTAATACAATGTTTTGACACAACCCGCATATAAGAGTAAATACCGTAGGGACGTAATTATTTATCATTAATAAAAAAATAATTCATGTATTATGGTAGTTTTATTAAAAAAATCATTATGTTTCTTTCCCACTTAAATTTATTTTGCAATAAGAATAAAAATATAGACTTTTGGTAGTTACCTAAATAGTATAGTTCCATACCAACAAATATCATTAGATTATTATATTTATTAAAACATTAAAATGTAAGTTATTATGGTAGAATAAATTAATAAGGTATTATTTCTCGATTGAAGTTGTTTCGTATTAATATTTGTTCTAAATAAATGTTTATAAAAACCTTATTTATAGTTGATCTATATAAATACGAGAATCAATAATTGGTGACTCCCCCAACGTGATTTGAACAAAATAAAATAAATGTCAGTTAAAATTATTTTCAATGACAGAAGAGTTGACATTTAAAAACACAAAGTAAGATGTTCTACTGTTATTAAAAAAATAAAAACACAATTTAACAAGGAGAAACGAGGTTCAGGAATTCTGTATAAAATCATTTTTTATAAAGACTTCTCAAGCAAATATTAATAAATATTTTTGAAGATAAAAGAAGATCAAGACAAACAAACCTAATATAAAAATTTCGATGAACAAATAAACTTAATATCATTTCTGTTGCCACTCTAATTAATTTTAAATTAATTTACGTCAATCAAGTGGTTAACTGTTCGATAAATAATAAAACAACGGAACAACAAATATTTAATTTTAGCAAACTTTTGAAAACCTTTTTACAGATGGTAATCTTGAGTTGACTTGCTTTATGGGAAGTCCCTCCGGTTAGGATTAAAAGCCTAAGTCTAGCGTAAATAAGTACAAATACACAGAGATGTTTACTATATTGTTTATTGTCACACATAGGAATATTCAAAAATAACATTTAAAATAAAAATTTTAAATGTCAGAACCAATTAAAATCAAATTAAGAATTAGAACAACTTAAATTTATGTGTTAACCAATCATATTAGTGGCTTTCGTTTTTCAGCTATCGCGCATTGGTACGTAATGTTAGTAAAATTCGACAGATTTCTTATTTTAGGAAGTAAATTATGTACTATAAAATTAGCCATTCACGGAAGCAAATTTCAATTACGTATTTCCTTGGTATTTTAAAGTTACTTTGTTTTGTCTTGAAGTCGCTACAGATCGTATAATTTTAAGTATCTATCTTAGCTTCCTTAAAGTTTTACTAAGAATTTAATTTATTAACATTACAATTTAGTTTACCCATAATATTTTAGGATATTGGGATTAATATTTATTAAAATCGTAAATCCTATTTTGTGGATGTGCGTTAATTTATATTTAAGCTAATGTTCATCAACAATACAATTTCGATAAAACTAGGGGAAACATTAAAATAAAAAATATAAGAACTAGGTCAATACAAAGTATAAACTAAATTATTGTTAACGCTGTTATGTGAACAAGTACCAAAAATCTTATTCACAGTAAACTTAAACAATTAAATTAATGTTTAGCATATAATTTAATGAATGCCATTTACTATTTGTAAAAATAAAAGAAAATATTTTTAACCGCGTACAGGCTCATTCAATTATACCCATCCTATTGAACAAGCTTCTGTATCTGTGGACTCAGTTCCCTGAACCATGGTTTTTGTGAGTAGAAAGTTATTTCAAAATTAAAGAAATAGCTCCATATTTCACAAAATATGAAGATATATTAGCATCCCTTCCTCAAGATATTATTTTAAATACTTGGGATATAATTAAAACAACAGATAACCAAAATTTTACTCTAATAATAAGCAGTTTAATACAATGGAACACAACAAGCAACAAAAATTGAAGAATTTCTTTAGAACACTAGATTGGGTGAACATAAACCATCAAAATTGTATAGATCCATTGAAAGTTTAGTAGGTTCTTCAACTACAGTAGGAAAACGTTTCTGTTATACACTACTTTAAATAAACCAGAAATATCAAAAAAGTAACAATAATTTTAATAAAGATATACAGAAATTTTACAATAGAACCCAACATTAAATTTTAAATACCATGACACACAAATGTCGCAGCTGAAGTGAAACGTATATTAAGAATCTGGAGTGAGACAACAACAATCTTCTCTTATATATAAAAACATGTAAGTAATGTCCACAGATAATGAAAATATTATTTAGGTTTGTTTCAAGAATGATAACTATAAAGGTCACCCACCCACACGGAAAATGCTGTTTAATTTAATTGATTTTCAAAGATACCTAGCTACAACGCATTGTTTCAAAGAAATCACCAAGTCTACGTAAAATAGAATGAAACAGATAAGAACGGTTGCAAGTTCTATAAAAATTGTTATAGATGTTTTAGAGAAAAATCTCAAAAAATCTAAAAATCGCAAGTATAAAGTGACACGTCTAGTTCATCGATTTTAATTAACTTCTTGCCGTCCATGGACAGAGAATAAGCAACTAAAAAGTAAAATTTCATTTTTAGTTCTTGAAAAATGTTTTCACAGTTATTGCTTCAAGTACTTCTGGTTACTCAAATTTCAAAAATTTATTAGAAAAAGAAACCGCTTAGTTCACTTAAAATGAACTTAGGTGGCTAAGAAATATACTCAGTTTAAAAAAAATTCTTAAAGCCAGTTTCAAGTAAATTGCCGTGGTACTTTCGGTTATTTGATTTTAGCTACATACGGACGGAATTATGTCCACACGCGTGCACTCCCGCAATGTCGAATGAAATACACGCCCGTAATCTCGAACACACCCTCGCACGCAAGCATGCTTGTATGTACTCACGCTGGCACGTACACCGATGTACAGGCACAAACACACGGCCGCAGGATCGATATTCCCGCATGTCCTCCAGCCCTCGCGCCCCCATGACCGCACCCCAACAAACCTGCAAGCACCTACCTACGTTCGCATCCACGTACGCATGCAAGTCCGCAAGCACGACACATTTGCGTTTCTGCGTTAGCGTGCGCACATGCGCACGGACGCACGCATGCATGCAGGTGCGTAAGCACGCATGCTCGCATGCACGCAAATAAACACACACGCTATCATGTTCGTTCGCAACCACGCACGTATTCACACGTGCACTCCCACACGCCCGCATGCACGCACACCTTCCCGGCGTGCCTGCAGGACAGCACATCTGCACTTCCATACGCTTGCATGTCTACTCGTCCGCACGCCCGCCCATACTACGGATTTTGATTTTTGAGCTAGAGTGTTCATACGCACGCAACCATGCACGTATCCGCACACGTACGCTAAAACTCCCGAACGTACATACGCACGCACACATTAATGCCCGCACGGTTGCACACACGCCGGCACACCTACAAATCTGCACACGCATTCACTTATGAGCATGGGCACGCATTATCGCACCTTCGGGTACTTGAACTCACGCACAAACTTCTGCACGCCCGCAGGCACGTAGGCTCGCACACCAGCCCGCACGCCAGTACGCCTGCAAGTCTGAATATCATAATACAACGCTCTCGCACATCTACACGCCCGCATAAACCCCCATTCGCCCACCTACCAACCCGCACGCTCTTACGCATGTACGCGCGCACGCACACATGCACGAACACACTTCCCATCACACGCACTCCTCGCGTACCTACGCATACATGAACTCACGGACTGACTCCCGCGCGGTCGCACACACATACAGCCGCCCCCATCGCGCCTATAAGCATACTGAACATTTGGGCGTCCACTCGACCGCACACCCGCATATCTGCACGCACGAATATCAACATACACGCGTATCTGCTCATGCGCGCAGCCATGCAAAACCACGCCCTACCGCGCGCCTCCGCTCGTAGCCACGTACAACTGCGCACAGTCGCGTACAGCTGTGGGCAGCCATGTACAGCGGCGTACAGCCACGATCAGGTACGCACAGTCATGCACAACCGCGCACAGACACACATAGACACCCAGACATACACACAGACCAATTTAAGAAAACCTGATGTTCTTACTAAGGAAACCCGAAAACGTGTGTTCCGTTAAAATTTCGACATCAATGATTTTGGACAAAAGCAATACCTTTTCTTATAGGTAGAAGAAAGTAAAAATAAAAGTTTTAAAGAAGATTATAGCAATTGCTGCTATTAACATTACACTTTCGGCAATGATGCATAAAATGCAAACAATCATGCAAATTTAATAGCAAACTTATAACAATACAAAACAACAAATGTGTCCCATCGGTTTAGACAAAAGGAGTAGATAAAATTTAAATTGACGCCGTTTATTTGTTATTGATAAAAAAATAAGCTGCAATTTCTCTTAGATATAGGAGCTGACATTTTAATAGTTCCTTTTAAAAAGTTTAATAATTTTAAAATAGATTTAGACTTCAATTTAACAGTAGTCAATGGTTGTAAAATCAATACTCACGGAACAAAATTATTAAATATAGATTTAGGTGTACGACGTGTTTTACATATCCTTTCGGTTTAGCAGATATCAGTCGACCCATTAGCAGTGTTAATAATCTAGCACGATACGTTTTAATAGTAGACTTTAAAAACAGAATACTGTATGTTACTATAGCAGAATAAATTAACAATATTTAGTTCTCGATTTAAGTTGTTTTGTTTTAATATTGGTCCTCCGTTTATAGTTAATTTATATAAAAACGAGAATCAATGCGACTAAATATAATTTCTTAATCAAACTAAGAGGGAGTTATTTCATAGTATTAAAATGAGTTTTTAAATATATGTAACAAAGACAATTCTAAACACAGATTATAGAGTGAATTCACTTAAACAGTAGGATAGTAATTGATTTTTATGAGACATTTTCGATTATTTACGTTTATTTTGCGTTTTATTCAAGAAAATTAATTTAAAAGTTAATTATAGCATTTAAATTAATTTCAAACAAGTAAAGCTTCTAGTATAACAAAGTACTTCCAAAAATGATTTATTGGGCAGTTTAAATGTTCATAGACGGTACGTTATAAGACCAGAATGTCTTAAAGAAATATTTTAACATAAAATGCATTGCATACGAACTGAAATAATTATAGAAGTAAAAATGAACAGTAATGTAGGTGTGCTATTTAAGCCGTTTCGTTACATCAAGGTTGTATAGCTATTTTAACGATTTGGATAGTTGACTGTTTAGAATTCAATATTCTCAGTCATGCTACGTACACAATTATTTAACATTTTATAATATCGACAATAGTTTATCACGGGGGTAACCCAAAATTACAGATAATGGTAATATTATTAGTTTTATTTTATTTTTGACTACTGTTAAGATATTTCACGATAGTTTTTGATAATTAATTAGCCCTAATTTACTCTTAATGTAAGTTGTAAACATTACTGTGCAGTGCCAACGATCCCACTCGTGGTTATGCCACTGGCGTTCAATTATATTAAAATGCCTTGTTAATAAATTGACTTAAGTCTGGTACAAGGGTAGTATAGGTTTAAAAACAAACCCAATTTTAATTTTTTTTCTTAGAGCAATTAAGCGATCCCATCTAATTTGTATAGAGGTTTATTATTGGTTTAATAGGAATCTATCTCATGTAAGTTTCCTTATTTGGCAACAATTTATAATGAATCCTTTCATTTACTTAATTTCATGCTAAAATATATTGTCATCTAGATTTATATTTAAAAACGCTGTGTAATACTGAATTATGGAAATTCATAACTTCTTCAATTAAAATAAAAGCAGTAATTTAAAATCCAAATAGAGTAAATCTCTCTCAATGAAATGTTTAATATGGTAGTAGTTTATAACTCGAATGCTACAATCGCAATATGGATACGACATGACGAGTTTCTTGAAAAGCAGGTAATAAAATTAACAACTCCTGGGAAAGATCGAAAATTTTTACTTCGTTTACGTACCATGAGTTGTGTTTAATGAGGGGGACTTCCGTCTAAACCACCGTTGAATACAAATGGATTCGTAAATTCTCATCGAATAATTGGATACAATTTTAAGTATAAATGCATTAGCGAAGAAAATTAATAACTTAATCGATCTAGTTGTCTTTTTATATAATTCCCTAAAATTTTGTGCGCACCTCGTTAATCTTTTTATTGTTCCGAGTGTCCCAAGTTACATCATGTAGCTGGTGTTTCAGTGATTTTAGGAAGGTAACGGCCGCCTAATTTCAACCTTATATCAATTGAACATAGTTAATATAAAAGGAAACTGCCAAAGATTCTAGCTCAGTAGCAAAGCGGTAGAGTAGAGGGGGTATGGTATAGCTAATGTTGGTAAAAAGTTGTCAAAAAAATGTACTTCTCTGTATATCTTCTCTTGGCTTGGATTAAGTTGAAGTCTGTTTAAGATAAAAACAAAGTAAAGTAGAGAATAAATAGGGAGCCAGTGGTTCACTTTAAAAGTCACAAAGAACACCTGAATAACAAGATGTTCACTTAAGATAAAGTTATTCACAGCAGGGACTCAGCATCTGGAACAGTAGGCCTAAGAAAACCTAAATAAATTAAATTAGGTAAAAGGAAGCTCGGTGAAATTACAACAAGATAATTCAACAAGTAAGTAGGTATTTATTCGAACACCCAGCAGACTACTCACAAATTGCCTAATATCATATCAACAAATAAAAATAAAGTAAAGAAAACAGTAAATTTATGTCCTGTTTAGGGACGCATTGACAATCAAAAGAATATCTGAAATGCTTTTTATAGATCAAAGCTAACCTAGAAATATTCAATTTACATTGCAAGTCGCAATAACATTAATTATAAATTCTAGTAAAGAATATATTTGACAACCAAATAGGATAAGTGAAATGCTTTTTATAGATCAAAGCTAACATAATATTATTCGATGGTACCTCGTATATAACGGGCACAGTACTGCATTAACTCAATTCTAAATAGTTTAACATCAGTATATAAATAACGTAGAATAGAAAAATCTATCAAATAACATGAAAGGATAAGATGCGTTAATATAAAAGTAAATCTAAAGAGCTTAAAATTGTTAATTAGTTATCAAAGGAGTAGTTAGAATAACAGAGTCAATTTAATTTACAAGAAATAGTTAAACAGTAAAGTGAGCATATTATGAACCCGAGTTAAACAAAAGCATTACGCAAAAGTATACGCTAACCAATTATGCAAAAGTGGTATCAAAAAAACTATTTAAAAATAAAGCATTTTGAACTATGGAATGAATGTAAAAAGCTAGCAAGCATCTCATATCTTTTCTCTAGAGAAACTTATACC
>JAHWXV010490525.1:0-13858 GCA_024586415.1 Phrixothrix hirtus | reverse complement strand
CCCCCCCCCCTCTCCAGGAACTAAGAAAATATCAGCGTGGTACTTGAAACTAATGCCTCCCCTAATTATAACCGATTTACCCACAAAGTGGTCCACTCCTTGCACACTAGTGGCATTTACTCGGACATCTTCAGATATGAATTGCACCCTCACTAAGGTAAAACCTTGATTCATCGGGGAGTAGAATCGATTTACAGATGTGAAGATACCAGTTAAGATGGTTTAGAGGGAACGCTCGCCTTGCTTGTCTGTGATGTTTTACAAAATGGGTGGTCTAGATTTTAAACTGTTCTCTCTTAACCCCTTTCCAATTATCTAGTCGCACACTTCTACTCAATATGCTGCACGATAGTATTGTGACCACGAATGGTACAAAGGATAATATACCTGTCTTGTCTATGAGCCGCTTTGCGTTTACTACTCTGTTGAGATCTTCTGTACTCATCCGGCAATTTAAAAAAATTCTTCTTACGTGAATGTAGGATTTCGATATTTTCAGTTAGTTGTTGACATATCGAAGGGAGATTCCTTCTTGAAGTAGGAAAATATCCTACACGTTTGTTATTGCCATCAAGCGTCGCATTTTTGCTTTTCATTTGATTTAATGATATACAAGGCGACTGGTGTTAGCCGTTTCCTTGAAAATTTGCCGAGGATTAGAAAATGGCATCGTATTTTATATCTATTTTTGAAATTTGCTTAAAAATGTTCCGCCAACATTTTCTTGAAGAATTATGTTTAGTTTCTGAATACATTGTTGTTTTTCTTTGCAACGGAATTTACATGGGATTCGGCCATCCTGTAGAAAATGCAGGTTACTTAAAGAAATTATAAGCACCCTTTTGTTGAAAATTATATATAGACTATTTGTTTCGGAAAACTATTTACTACTGTTTAACGTAATTTATAATTTTGTTTCAAAAATACCGTGAAATCTATTCGATAATTATTGTGTAAATTAAGAGAGCAATATTTAACATTAACCTCCCGTTTTTAATTTTTTTAAATGATAAGTTGTGATTTTGTTAATCTATAAAGGAAGGACAGAGATTTTTAATACAGTTTTACCTTTTAGATATAGTTCCCATGTTTTTCCTACATTAGCTAATCTACCAATTAATATAATATACGAATTAGTCGCATGCTGTTAATGTCAATATACCGCGTTAACTATTTTCGCACCTTTTAATTCATAATTTGGATTCTAATGCCTTTAATTTCATTTTAAGAAGTGATATAAATATAAGTTAAACGCCAAAGCTCAACAAAAAAAATTAATACTCAGTATTTAACGTACAACTTTGTACAATACCTTACACCATACACAACATTCGAAATTAGTCGTTAAAATTAGTACATAACGCAAAAATCAGCAAACTCCAAGCTTTTGCAGATTTATTTCAAGTGAAGCATAACTTAAACTATAAACATAGATAAATGAATAAACTTTTATACTGATTTATGTTCCATTTTTTATTTAAATATTAATTTCAAGTGTTAATTTAAAATATTAACTTTGAGATTGTGAATGAAGATTTATGTTCTCTATTCTCGCTAATTTTAAAAATTAATTGCATTAATATGAATTTGTTTAGATATTAGTTTTAAGTGTTTATTTAAAATATTAATTTTGGCGTTTAGATTCTTAGTGTAATAAATGGAATACGTCTTTATTTACAAGCCACATAATTTGCATCTATCTACTTCAATCTAAAAATTATTACCTTGTGGCCACATTTATACAGAAGCGTCTGTAATTTTGTCACATTTCAATTTTCAGATAACGTTTGATACAGATTTTGGCTTAAAAATTGTCGCCTACTTTATGGAGTCTACCTCGCTTCAATAACAAGAAAGTCCGTTAAATTCTTGTACAAGATGGACAGTTGTATCTTCGTTCCCTCCTCGCGTTAATATTTTACGAAAACTTGTAATACAAAAGTACTTGTTGTGGGTTTGGAAAAGAGGTGCATTAAGTTTTGGAGACAAGTGTTAAGGCTAACGCGGTGTTGTAGAAGTTTAATAATTGCATCTTGGTTTTTTTAGGTCAACATATATTATACCGAATAAGTATTAATTCAAAAAATTAATTACCTCATATAGCTTTAAACAGAGTAATACGAGGCCGGTTTTTTTCAGCTTCGATTGGGCAGGTAAATAGCCAAATAAAATTGTAGAAAGCGGTTATACGCGGAACCGCTGGCACTTCTAACGTCATTGCGTCATTATGAGCTGAGTTGCAGGCCCGCAAATATGGTTGCTAGAATTGACTCTCCCGCCAATTGCGAATTTCGTGGTGCAGTAATTCGGTTTCTTCAAGAAGATGCACCTGAAATTCATCGAAAATTGCGCTGGGTATACGGCGAAAACTTTATGACTAATAGTGTTGTGTATGAATGAGTAGGAAACTTAAAGAAGGCCAAACCAATGTTCACAATGAAGGGGATAAGGACACAAGCCTGTCGCAAAAGAAGACATTGCTTAATGAGTTGACCAAGTGGTTCGAAAGCAAGTGAGTTGTGTGAGATTTTTCAAAATTTCAAGAACATGTGTTTACCAGATCGTAACAGAACACCTATGCTACAAAAAACTGTACGCTCGATGCATGCTAAAAATCTTGTCTGTTGATCACAAAAGTAGTTGAGTGGTAGCAGCACTGACGTTTCTCACCCGTTATGAGGCTAAACGTTACGATATTTTGACATCAATTGTGACTGGAGATGGGACCTGGATTAAATATGTCAGCCCTTAAACAAAACAGTAAATTTGTCAAATCTTCAACAACAAGAAGGTTATGACTATCGAGCTTTGCGGGGGACTACTATGAGCGCAGCTGTCTATTGCCAGACTACGACGACTGCGGAGAGCCATTCAGAATGAAAGAAGAGGTATGCTGACTTCTGGAGTTCTTCCGATGCACGACAACGCCAGATTTGACAGTTTTACTGTAACCCAATAGCTTGTTCATCAATTTCGATGGGAAGTGTTTGAACATCCGGCGTATGATTTAGCGCCGAGCGACTTCCACCTCTTTCTTGAACTGAACAAGTGGCTAGGAGGATAGTGGTACGAGACTAATGACAATCTTCAAAACAGCGTTAAAGCCCATGTCAACTCACTAACGGCAATATTCTATAAATAGAGGATTGCAAAGCTTATCTGCATATTCAGGCATATGACATGCCTGAATATTCACAGTGATTATGTTAGACGTGTAACCATGTTTGTACCAAACTTTTGGCAATAAGTTCCTTTGGTTGTTTTCACTCGTCTTTATTTTATTGACCATCGGAGATTAAAAAACCTCCCCTGTAATTAGCATAATTATTACATTTTCAATTATGTAATGTTATTGTATACCAGTTAAAAGACAAAATGTAATCTTAATAATTAAATGTAATTAAAAATGTAATACATTTTCCATTATATTAATTTAAGCACGCAAGAACAACCTGATGATACCAATTCTGATACAAATGTAATAAGTAACAAGTCACGTATTTTCGTATGAGACGTATTAGCTCGAAAGGATGACATTTTATAGAGCTAATAAAATAAATAAAATTTAAAAATAGTAATTAGTTTGTTAGGTACCCTATTAGTGTAAATTAAGAAGCGCCTGGTCAACATTATGAATTTCATTTTAGTTTTATAGAAAAGAATTGTGGTACAAAATTTGTCTTATAAAAGGTACGACATTAGGATGTTTTACTAACTGAAGCGAAAAGGATGACGGCTACAAATGTGCAAATTACAGCAGCATTCCAATGCCAGTGGAACACGTCACGCTAGTTTTTCCAATAGCAATTACATAGTTGCAGTTATGTTCTCCTATAAATATTTGAAAACGAAGTGCAACTCTATTCTACATGGTTTCTAATTTCCCTAAAATAAATTTTGCTTGACCATTGTAGTAAATATAACATAATAGTAATATTAAATCAAAGAGATTCATTTAAGGGTGTTGATATTTATGCATGCTTAATACCAATTTTCTTTTTAATTAATTAAAATAAACCGTGAACGGGAAATGCTGTAAATTAGATACAAAACTGTGTTGTAAGTTAATGCTACGTTTAAATTATAATTGTTCCCTTATTAACATTCAAATATTTTAAAAATGTTAGATAAAATTTTCAAATGAAGTTAAAGGAAGTACTAAAAATGGGAAATCTTTGCAGTTTAATAGTGTAAGTGTAATATTGTGACTTGAATCGCGACAACTCTGACACGGTTTATTCTTGTTTTACAACGGTCTGATGGGAAAGCCTTTGCATACAAATTTCTAGAAATTTTCCTGCTTTATCTTAAGGTACGGCATTAAAGAAGGAATGCCCGTTTTGATGATGAGAACCTGGAGTTAGAGATATGTTTCATTTTCTTTCATTAGTAATTAGAGGGAACATTCACATTACAGACATTTTTGTAGAATATATTTATTTTATTATTAATACCTACCCTAGTCTAAACTTTTTCAAATAAAATAATTATATTAATTTAATAAAAGTAGAGAAAGTTAATTTCACTTTATTATCCAATGTAAAGAGAAACTCGTTTTTAAATTTAAGCTTATATGTCATAGATTCTGAAAAATTAGAGATTATATTTTGTGTATTATAAGTTACAATAGAAAATTATAAGGAGAATTAAAAGTGAATATAGAAATTATTATTTATGTAAACGCATTTTGGATTAGACTGAAAGCATTTTGGTGAAGCAGATCTTAACTTGGACTTTTAAAGGTTTAGTTAGAAATGATGTTGCTCTACAGAATAAAGAATACATTCATATGACTTCAAATAATAAATTATTTTCAGAATATTTTTCTATTTATCGAAAAATTCTTCGTTAAGAGCGAGGTTTATTACAAAATTTTAACTAATGTAATCTATATTATTGAACTGAATTCTCCACATCTAAAGGCCTTATGATTTTGATTTCAGTAAAAATTTTAAATTGAATTTATTAGAAATTAAAAATTTCTTAATTGTTTTAAATAACAAACCCCAAAAAAGTATGATAAGAAATACACAGGGTGATTATATAGATCCAGATAAGAGAAACATTTACAATAAGTGCGCAGTACTATTCTTAGTACTGCACTTAGTTATAATTACATTAGACTCGAGTGCTTAAGACTATTCACGTATCGTAATTACAAACTAATATGTTTGGGGAGTGATTTTACTGTTTAAAGGTAAAATGTATGAGTAAAACAAAAACTGTTAATAAGAATAAAAGACTCGATCCACACTTCTCGTTTCATTATATTTTTCTAAAATTCGCGACGTAACTGTTCAGCAATTGCATGCACAGTAAGCCCTTCCCATTTTTCAGCCAAGATAACGTTTGCGACTACAATTCTAACCGAATAGGATCTGAAGTAGTATCGGCATAAATAATACAGTACCTCAAACTAATGCCGATGACCTTGACTCCCTGCTTCTATTCTAATAAATTGTTAGGATTAGAACTTCAAGGAAATATAATAATACGTTTCCTGTTGTGTTGTTTGTTGCAATTTCTAAGAACACTATTCTAAGTCCACCCTTTGAAGGGGAAATAAAGATGTACTGTTTTGCAAATAGCAAAAAATTCTTCGAGAGATCAAAATCAAATTTGGCAAACTACTTAAATCTACTACTGTCGTTAAGGTGTTCATATCAGAAACAAAAATTCCATTGCTGTAAAAACAGATGGGGTCCCCTGTTATTTTTAAATTTTCTAGGTGTTTAATAAGGCTTGGATTATGATTCTTCAATTATTTCTAACCAAAATAGGAACTTTTGTCATATCTCTGCATCTTCAACCGTTTTCGTCAGCAAAATAATCTGGATGAAATCTTAAGTAAATTTATTGAGTATAAGATTAATTTATTACAACTCTTTTCGTCTAATTTGATGGTCAAACTTTCATATAAAGTTTTTAAATATAGCAATGTTTTAAAATATTTGGACCTGTTTTCTAGGCTCTGACAATGAGTTTAATTCATTTTTAGGTTAGAGCCTGCCAAGCAGTCTTCAACTCATTGATCGACCCATCCATTTTAGTTGATCTATTTGAGAACGAGTTGCTTCCTTAGCTGGTGTTTGTTATGATAGTTTTATATAATTTAGTTAAACGACTACTTAGGGAAACTTCAAATAGCAGTAAAATGTCCCAAGTTGGAATTGGGTTATTCCTGATGTGCACCGGCTTTAGTTCGTTTGGAAAATGGTTGAAAGTGCAGGATCGCACTGTATGTTTCTGAATGTGGCAACACTACAAATAATTATTTACAAATTTGAGATTAGTTTAATGTGTCAATTGTTTGCGAATAAGTTGCACCTTATTTGAAGTCAATATCTCTTTTCAGTAAGTTGTGAGAATTTTTTGAAAAGTTAAAGTTCGGGTTAAAATGGAAGTGATGCGAGAACATTTTCGTATTATGATTTTGTATGATTTTCGTTCGGGTTTAACTGTTAATGAAACATTCGTTTGTTTGTAAAATGCATTTCCGGGAGAAGCTCAAAGTCGAATGACCGTGTTTAATTGATATAAAGATTTCCATCGGGGGAGATAATCGCTTGAGAATGAAAATCGTGAAGGTCGTCCGATTACCGCAACGAATTTAAATCACATTAATGCTGTTCGTCGCATGATTAAAGATCGCCCGGTGACCTATAATGAAATTCGTGCATCCCTTGGTATTGGAATGACTGCAATTCAAACAATTCTTCATACACATTTAAGTGCGAAAAAGTGTGTTGTCGCTGGATACCATATCGTTTAACAGAGGAGCAAAAAAAGCGAGGGTCGACTGATGCCTAGAAAACCTAGAACGTTGTTATGAAGGTACGTCTAAAACAGTTTACAATATCATTATAGGCCACGAAACCTGGATCTACTACTATGATCCATTAACTAAGCAGCAATCTTCCCAATGAATATTTCAAAATGAAATGCGGCCCACAAAAATGAAGCAATCACGAAGTTGTGCTAAACAAATGATTGCTTCTTTCTTCAGTTGCACTCGTTACATTTCCTCCGTTGCTCTTGAGAACAAGAAAACAGTTACTGCAGATTGGTATACTACCATTTCCTTGCCGACTATGCTCTCAAAAGTGCAGAAAAAACAAATTGTTCAGAATCACGACAATGCTGTGACATCCACCTTACAGCCCCGATTTAGCTCCATGCGATTTCTTCTTCGTCCAAATATTAAGAAGAAATTACGTGGAATCTATTTTTCAACACCAGAGGACGCTGAAAACGCATTTGAAGAGCATATTAGCGCAATATTCAAAGAAATCTGGGCTGTCTGTTCTACGGAATGGTTTCAGAGGATGTCAAAGCGGGTGAAATGTACAGGAGAGCACTCTGAAAAGTTATAAATATTATTTGTTTAAATATGTCTTGTTATTACCCGTATTTAGAAGTATATAGTGTAGCCCTCGTATGTGACATAAGATGTTTGGAAGTCACTTAAATCATATGCTAGCACTATTTTCAATTTCAACTTATTTGAAATCCTTCGGTAAACATGTGAATTATGAATTTATTTATAAGGATATTTGTCAATAATTAAAAGAAAGTTTCTGTTTTAAAATATTTTATTCATATTAAACACAAGTTGATGGAATATTTCATTTAAATCAGAATCGCACAGTTTAACCTTGTTGGGTACAATTGTTATAACCTGTAGATCCTGCTTCTCGAGCATTCTAACGGTTTATAAAGCAGTTTGAACCTCATAATGCATTCCTTTCCCAGTAGGTTCTCTAAAATACACGATATAAAATTGTATGTTCACTTTAGTTCCACTTTGCTCAATAAACGTTCTATGGCAGTATATTTTACAAAATTAATTTAAAATTAAGGTTGTATAGATAGTAAGTTGAAAGCTATTAGATAAGACACTTATCTTTGGGTCAATGTTTGCAAGTAAAAATTAAGTGCGGGTAACTAGGTAGTAACTTTGGTCCGTTATGCTAAAATTAGAAGAAATGCGTAACAGCCACAACTTGGATAAAAGTAAATTAAAGTTTAGTTCACAAATGCACAAATTACATTTTTCTATGTGAAGTATTTACAACTATAGGGAATAAATTGTGCACTAAAAATGCGACCTCATTTTGTAAGGATTTATGTACTCTTAGAATTGTTACAACTTGGACTATTGTACCACTTACTTTACCATATCCTGTATATATTGAAGTCTTTTCATTGTTGCAGGTTTTGGCTTTATTTACTTCAAATATTCATCTTATATTTGTATTCTACGTAATATCATTCCCGGTGTATTATGTTTAAATAAATAATCATTGATTTTTTATTTATCTACTTCAGTTGGATAAGTTTCAATTTGTACTTAATTTATGCATTTAAGTATTAAATTTAGTTTTGAAAAGATCACTAATTCTTTAGGCGCCTAAAGAGTAAATAAGATAAAATTATTTCGAGTTCCTTGCGAGGATCCGGAATTAGCATGGATTTTATATCTAAAGTAATTCTTATAATTTCCGGACACTAATTAGTGCCTTTAGTTAAATTCATAAAGAATATATAATGCAGGAATTTGTTTCGTCGTTATTTTCAAAGTGAAGAGAATCCACCGATTTTTATCTTGATTTAACCTATAAAAATTCGTACACATGAGTTTTTGTAGATTTCGGAGTAAAATGTCATTTTACAATTAGGAGGTCCAAGGACATATAAATTTGTATTGACAACTTGGATGCTAATACCATTTCTTATAATCGACCGATTTCGACATTAGAATTTGTAGGATTTGTATTCGATCTACAGAAATTAAATAATCAGACAGGTGCTATATATTTTACATTTTATTAAAGTTACACATGTTTAATTACTTAATTTTAAATGGATAGCTAAAGGGCTACGTCAATAAGAGCCATGTTATGTTAAAACTTTATGAGCATTTGTTCCTTAGTGATATATTTGCCTTAAGAATATTAAATTAATATTGCTTTGCCTCTACCTATGTTTTTAGGTCTGCAATCAGAGTATTTATATATTACGCTTGTTAATAAACGAATCTTTGTTGAATATGTGCCATTCAATTACTTTTGCAACATTTGCGAACTTCCTTATTAACAGAGACTTTATTGAGTGATGACATCCATATTCACCATGCCTGCAGCTAGTTCGGGCACAGGTAAATAAAGATTTTTATAGGCGAGATACGTCTTGGGTTAATTTTTTTATGGCAATGAAAAGTGAAACCTCGGGGCATGATTTATCTGATTAAGGAATAGCCCGCATTTGTTATTTAATATAACAGAGTTAAATCTTTTTGTGGATAGTTTATCGTAATATTTGTACAAGATCTGCTCAAAACTTTGGTACTTATTTTTCGGTTGATATTTTGCTAGGCGATTAATACGTTGTTTTACAATTTTTTGAACTTGGTCGATTAGTACTAGATTTATCTAATTAAGAAATTATGTGATAGTTATATTTAAATGCGTCACATAACTATAAATTAGCGCATGAATTGAAATGCCGAGAAATTGATGTTACTCCTTTTATTACCGATACTACACGGAAATGTTTGCATGCTCAGTTAAAGGTAGAGGCTGCTAATCCTTAAATATTAGTAACCTATCGTGAGTTAGAAGTAGTAGAAGAAGAAGAAGTTAAAGTTGTTCAAGTGAAACTAACCGTATTAAGTGCTTTAGTTTTCCCGTATTTAAAATCTTCCTAAAAGAGTGTTTTTTATGAGCATTTAATAAATTGGCTCATTTATTAAAGCATATCGAAAATTTGGGACTTACAGAAACTGTTGCGTCAGAAACATTTTTTTTAGATTGAGGTGTCGATAGAGACCTTCGAGAGTTAAATGTTGTAGCTTTCTGTTCTGAAGATGATGAACCAAAAGGACTTGAAGGGGTTCGTAGCCACACTCAATACCAGTTTATAAATGTAACTTAAAATTTTTGGGAAGAACCGACGATATTTTGGCGAAAGGCTTCTTCAACGATGTTTTGAACTACAAACTTCTCGTATGAATAATTATTTACTAACTTTGTGAAGTTATTATCAATGAAGGGATGATTTGGTATCGAGTCATTCATGGCTGAAGTGCAACACAAAGAATAATTACAAATTATGTAACTTGTTTCAGGAATAGACTAAATAAATTCAAATATAAAATGACTGATCTACTTTTGAGAAGACTGCAATTCTGTCATGTGGTTACTAAATCGGGTTTATATTATTTTGACCGCTAGTGCTGTTTGCTATATGCCAATAACAAGAGTCGCTGATAGAAATGTTGCAAAAGACGCAAAACAGAATGGATTTCAATCAACAAGGAACGAAATTCAATCAAACTAAATTACGAGAAAAAATTAATTCCAATCAAGAAGAAATCAATTCAAATCAAAATAAATTTCAAAATGAAATTAAGTCACGCCAAAATGCATTAACCGAAGAAATTGCAAACAAAATAAAAGGGAAATTGAAATCCATAAATTCAAACCAAAATGAACTATAAGAGAGAATTAAATTAAGTCAGAATGCATTAAAAGAAGAATTTAAATTAAGCCAAATTAAATTAAAGTACGACCTAACAAAATAAATACAAGACGTTATTAACGAGATATCAACAAAGTATGAGGAAGTCACCAAGGAGTGTGACGAACTACATCAAAAGTTTATCCACCTCATAAGGAAGCCTAACGAGGAGACGTTTTCTGTCCCTCATGAACAAGCATCAGAAATCAATGCACAGCAGATCCTTTAACTGCCTGCTGCCGAGGATAGCATGGCAAGCGTTAGAAGATACGCTAAAGCACCCACGTATGGCGGGAAGACATCTTGGGCTAATTATTATATCGAATAGATGGATTATTAAAGAAAAGGCAGTTATCTTAATAGTATCTCTACGTGGGGATGCTTCGGGCATTCTACAACCCTACGGTCTGCCGAATAATTTCGGTTATTTTGTTTCAAGACTAGAAATTCAATATGGAGATAAATATCTGCAATGGGTCTACTGTGCCCAATTAAGGAATCTGGCGCAGAAAATTGGAGAGAACTCCCAGGAATTCTAAACTGAAATTGCACGGCTAGTGAGATCATCATACTCAACGACTCTGAAAAGTTTTATTGAACAATTGGGGTAGTAACAGTTGTGGGTTTTTGAAATTCCGAAGCACAATAGGAACTTAAATCAGCACGTCGACGTGATCTCGTTAGTGCATTAGCTCATGTACTGGAATTTGAAGCCGTCAAACAATTATAGAAGTGCCATTGAGAAAGACAACGCTAATGCTGACAATTTGGAAGAAACTGTGTTAAGAATAACTAAAGCACGCAGACCACCAAGACGTAAAAAGAAAAAATATAGAGGATCAATGTGAAAGGGCGGATATCTATCATTGCTAGCTATGCCCCGGAAGTCACGATCTAAGTGGCACCGTTAAAATATAAACTGTATAGTCTTTACATTAATGGAACAATTGCAGAAAAAAATTGCGAAATGATATAGGATACAGGAGCAATGAAGGCAATAGTGCAACCAAACATTGCTAGGAATAGAAGATTACGGCTTTCACAGCTGCGATTACGTTCAGCTACACGAAATCGTGTAACGGTTCATGGTGAAATTATTACAAATATCGAGGTTCATTGTAACAAGGGCACACATCGCTTACTAGAAGCTAATGTTGCTTATGGATATAATATCTGAGCTTGGTTCTGCCACAAACTTGAAGAATGGCATCATGCAGGTTGATGACGAAGGGATATCCAATAGTCGACCAGTGACAGGTAATAAAAATATTCCTAGTGGAAGAGGTAACCACCACCAAGAAGCGAAACCATATTTATGGGCCAACTAGACTAAGTACTGGTCGTGGTATTCTAGCTGGAAGAGTGTTGTTCGATGCCAAGCAAACAACACCTGACCACTTGATGAATGCCAATACCTTCCGAGCGACGCTAAAGAAGGGCGCCAAATTAGGAACGTGCACACCTAGCTCATAAAACTAGTGAGAAGGTTCTGTCTGTAAATAATTTATCTAATCTGCATGCCATACTCAAACCCTTAGGCAAAGGTTTATCGCATGCGCAAAAGAATAAAGCCAGCCAACTGATCCAACGATATGCCTACATATTTGCTACTGATGACGATTTGAAATGAAGAACAAATATTGTGACGTACAAAAATAAATATTGTAGATGTCCAATCTGTATTTCAACGACCAAGGAGGCTGTCTTTACCCAAACGAGAAGAAACTGAGAAGATACTCACGGACATGGCCCGTAAAGGGGTAATAGAGCCATCCAGTAGTCCTAGGGTATTCTGTGTGGATCACCGTACCTTAATGTGACCAAAAAGGACAATTACGCTCTTTCCAGATTTGACTATACTTTAGATACGTTCACTGGTTCCAAATGGTTTCTAATATTAGACGTGAAAGGTGGATATTGGTAAGGCGATATGGAGGTTGAACACCGAGTAAAAGCAGTATTCTCTATTTAATCTGGACTCTGACAGATCATAATCATGCCCTTTCGCTTGTGCAATGCACCAGTAGCGTTTGAAAGGTTAATGCGATTGATCCTGTGAGGGTTGTCTTTGAAAACGTTTTTAGTATACTTAGACGGTTTCATAATTATCGGAAAGTTCTTTGATGAACGCCTGATAGCTTTTGAAGAGGCGTTTTAAAGAATTCGGAGTGCATATCTACAGTTAGTCCGTAAAATCGCATTTTTTTTAAAACAAAGTGAAATACTTGGGACATGTATTTTTTAAGAAATTTGTGGCAGTTCACTCAGAAAAAATTAAATCTGCACGAGGATGGCTACAAACAAAGCATAAACATGAATTACGAAGCTTTTTGAGGTTATATACTTATTACCGTCTATTTTTACGTGAATTTTCAAATTGTCAAACTCCTTACAAGCTCATTGAAGAAGACCAACCGTATTTATGGACCAGTAGCTATTTGGAGTCATTTGAAATACTTAAATTAACTTTAGAAACTACTCCTCTACTCAGCTATACTACAATTAATGGAAGATTTGTCTTCGATACCGATGATAGCCACGTTGGTACCGGTGCTGTGTTGGACAAGAACAAGTAATTGGATATTTTAGTAAAGTGTTGTCCAAATCTGGAAGGAAATATTGTTTTGCGTACAAAGACTGGCTAGACATGATAAAGGCTGTTAAGCACCTTTATATCTTTAAAGACGAAATTTTTGATTGCAAACCGACCACGCAGCGTTGAAATGGCTACTAAAGTTTAAGAATCTAGAAGACCATATAAAAAGATTGGTTGAACGGTTGCAAGAGTATGACTTTGAAGTTGAGCATTGTGCTGGAAGAACCAATCAAAATGCTGAGGCCTCATCAAGACGGCCTTGCTAAAAATATTGCAAACATTGTGCTCGGCTGGAATCATAAGTTGAAATTATCCTCATAAACCACATTTTTGTGATCCACAATGATTGGGAGCCAGATAACGCCAAACAAAATTAAGGAGACCCAGGCTTGAAGTTGTTAGAATGGAAGAATTAAGGTCAAAGACTAGGTTGGGATGAAGTGTACTCGTTTATTCCAGTTGTTAAAGTATATTTGTCTCAATGGGGCTTCATGAAGGTTCAAGACAGCCTTTTGAAACGAGCCCCAGAAAATGATGATAGAAGTGAAAGACAAATGCAGTTGGTGGTTCTGAAAAACAGAGTAGTGGAAGTTTTGAGACAACTGCAGGAAATAATATGGGAGTAAAGAAAGCTCTGGAAAAGTCCGTGAATAATTCTATTGGATAAATTGCAAAGATGGCGTTAGGGAGTGGTGCCGAACATACCTAATATGCCCGCCAGGGAACGATCTAGGGGGGGGGGGG
>JAHWXV010490515.1:0-10847 GCA_024586415.1 Phrixothrix hirtus | reverse complement strand
AGTTTCACTTACTTAAATGAGCTAACCTTGATTTTTAAATTATTTTGCCTTGAAAACCTTGAAATGTGCTTGATTTTTTTTGTTAGAATCGCTGGACACCCTGTAAGAGAACGGCTAAGGTAACAGATGACTTGTTCTTTATCATCATACTTTTGATATAAAACAGCACCAATACCAAAATTGGATGCATCTGCCTGAATAGTAAAAGGTACAGAAAAACTTGGACACGTTAAGATAAGTGCGGAAATAAGATGAGTTTTAATTTCATTTAATGCAGTTTCAAATAAGCAGACTAAGAAAATTTACAATTTTTACGAGTTAAAGTAGTAAGTGGTGATACTATAGTTGAAAAATTTGGAATAAAATGTCTGTACTATGAAGCCATAGCAATAATACAATATGTTGAATTCATGCACAGATTTAGGAGTTAGTATTTTTAAAATTGCAGAAATTATCAGGGTCAACCAGAAGTCCTTTTGAATTAATAACATAACTGAGATTATTAAGTTCTGGTTTATAAAAATGACGTTTGTCTTCACCTAAAGTCAAAGCTTCTTTGGTCAGTTGAGAAAGTACTTTATCCAAAATGTCAAGATGTTGATTAAAATCGAAATTCAAAATGATTACATCATGAAGATAAACAAAAACAAATGGTTCTAAGTCAGGTTCAAGGATGACATCAACCAATCTCTGCCACGATGCAGGAGCATTGGAAACTCCAAAAGGCATTCGCTTAAACTGAAAAAGGCCTCTGTTTGGAATGGTAAAAGTGGTATATTGTTTTGATGTTTCTTTTATTGGAATCTGCCAGTATGCAGATTTTATGTCTAAGGATGTTACATAGCGAACATTGTGTAGTTGGTCAAGAATAGAAGACATGTTAGGAATGGGATATGCATCCTTATTTATTTAACTTACAAAAGTCCACACAAAATCAGTAAGATTGGTCTTTCTTTTTAACTAAAAGAATGGGATTAGACCAAGTGCTATTAGATTTTTCAATTATATCAAGTGAGATTTTATCCAGTTCAATGTCAATATGTTTCTGGATGGCAGGTGAAACAGGAATCAAGAATTATGCAATTTGCATCAGAATCTAATAAAGCGGGAATTTGGGTACCTAAAACGTCCATTGTAACATAAGGTCTATGATCTTCAGAAGATTGTTCCAAAACGTAATTTAAAATTGTAGCATTTTGACTATATTTTTGTTTACAAGAGTTGATAATTTCTTGTACATGCTGGATCAATTTTGAAAAGACCTGAGAGGCAAAATGATCCTTTATTGCCTCTGGCATCCATTTTTTGAATTATAACATTTTGAATATTTGAGATGGGAATAGATGGTGAAATCCTTTTTCCCACAACGGAAACAGAAAATTCTCTCTCTCTTAGTTTTACACACGATAACTCTGTGACCAAGCATGTCACAGTTCCAACACATAAATTGAGAATCGTTGATGGTTGTTTAACGAGAAGATGAAGTAGGATTAGATTATTGATATCCTACATTAGCGGTACGACTAGAAGATAGATTTGGAGTCTAAACAAGATTTAAAGAAGCAAGAGCTTCAATATAAGCTAAGTCAGGTTCAAGTTCGGTTTTAGGCCTAGATGGCAGCTCAAAATGGCTAACGGTATACCAAACTTCTTCCATTTTTTACATAATGTAATTAAATCATTGATGGAGCTAATGGTAACTAATCCTAACTGAGTGATAAAATGGTAACATATTTCGTAATAAAATTTATAATTGACGGTTTTTGGTCATTGGTTCATTTAAACTTGCAAACAAATTTCGCATAACAGCAACATACATTCCAATACTCTCTCGGTGACTATCAAAGGAAGATGATACTGCCTAATTTCTGTTGACTTGTTTATCCCAAATACTTTAGAAATTCCATCTCAGCACCCAGGCTTGTAGATTTCTTAAAATTTCAACAATGACAGTTTTGATGGACTAAAATAAAGACAAATGGCACTTCCAGAAAACAATTTTTACTATCCGTGACCTATGTCACTTATTACTGAACAACTAATGAATTACAATCTCCTCCAAGATTTCTAGCTATCTTTTTGATGATGATGAGCTAGCATCAGTTCTTGCCAGCATTATGTTATTGCTATATTTACACAGTTGATTACTTTACAAATTTCTCACACTACAATATACATTGCTTATTTGTGTGCTTGCTTCTGTAATTTACCCATGAGTTTGCAACATTCAATTCACCCTGATGCATGTGTTTTTAATTCAGCACCTTTTTAAAACAAAGATGCTGATCTCATTGACTGTAAAAATAATGAAATGCTTTTAATATCATATTTTTACTATGCGTTTCTAAAATGGGTATTTTAAATATTATACGAGGTGTATTTAATTAATTTCTTATTTTAATTTACTTTATGTTTCTAAAATTAACTTTTTACGTAACTTTAATAAATTCTTGGCCTACTAAAATTATTTGAGCAACTAATGTATATGGTAGTGCATACTTATTACATTCTATTTTATTAATTATTCATAAAATATAGCAACAGCTGACAAAGGTTGGTATAAAAGTTATTTCGGAAATTCCACATAATAAAAATTATTCTCTAGCTTAGTTCAGGCTATATCTAAATATCAAATATACGAAGGTCATACATGTATTTTTAGCAGTGAACCAAAACATTGTATATAGGTGCTGTACAATTATTACAATTAAATACCGTAATTTATTTTGAAAGGTTTGAATTCCCTAACTGAGTCTTTAATGCACATAAAAATTAGTTTGTAGTTTAGATAAAAAAGGTAAACTGGAATCTTCTTTTAATTCAATTATATCATAATACACATTTTAATTGCTGAAGCAACAATTTCGTAGTAGTGCAACAATAGTTCATGAGTATTCTCATTTTCCTTTTACTTTCCTCTATTCTGATATATCATCAATGTAATAATTACATGTTTTGATTGCATATTTTCAGTTTTTGGTAGATGAGCATATATTCACTCAGTTCAAGGAACGTCTTTCAAGACAAATAAACTTAAATCTTGTTTCCTTTTGCAAGTAATAGCTTCAAGTCATACAACTCCATACAGTCCTCAAGGTAATGGACTAATTCAATAATATAATGAAATTATTTGGAAAATATTCCTAACAAGCAAGTTGGCATCTATTTCTGGCATAACAGGAAGTTTTAGAACATTGAGATTATTTTAATTTGACTGAGGAGCACATCCAATAACATAGAGTTACAAAGTTCTACATTTTTATTTATAGTAGTTCTTTATATAATCTTGCTTTAAAGTTTATCTGCTTGATCCTATATGATACTTAACTATACAGTGTTAGTTTGAAGGTATATTCCTCATGTAATTTTAAGTCAAAAACACCCTAAACACATATGCTCATAACGTGATAGTTGAAGAGTTAATGATATTAAATTTATCAGATGATAAATCATCTTAGTTTAATTGTACCCAAATTATGTAAGCATAAGTGTATCATTGTTTTGTCATGTTGACAAATGATAGTTACACATTAAGTAATTTTAGCAATTGTAGTTCTTCATTGCAGGTTTTTTGTGTTCATTTAATTATTGTAGTTCTATTCATTTTGGTTAATGTTTTTTGTGTAAGTTTAATAATAACAACATATTGAAATAAAGAATATGCAGATATTCATTTTGTTTATGGGTACTGTAATGGCAATACAAGAACTACAATGGAAGAATATCATCAAAGGTTCCCTATTTGAAAAATACTTCATCGTTAAGCATTTAGTAATGTGAACCAGTATTTAAGGAAAACAGATACTTTTCCGATAGCTATTACAGAATGTTCCATATAGCAAGAACTTGCCGAAAAGAAAGCTATTGTTAACATGGTCGAAGCCAGCTCTTCTACTAGCATACAGAGAGTATCAAACCATATTAGTGTTAGCCAAATGAAAGCATGGCAAACACTACATAATTTTGCTTTGTATCCATATCACATTTGATCTGTCCAAACATTACAGTCTGTAGACTATGCAGCATGTGTTGCATTTGGTCGTTGGCTAATTGCACACCAACAGCTTTGTAATTAAATTCTTTTTTCTGATAAAGTGTTATTTACTAGAAACGGAATTACAAGTACTAAAAATTCACATTCATGGACTTTTGAAAATGATTGTGGAACCACACACTCATTTTCAACATCGCTTTTTGATGAATATTTGGTATCTTAAAAAACCACCATATAGGGCCATTCGTCATACAATAACATTTTACATCCAAAGATTATTTAAATTTTTTACAACATGGCCTGCCAGGATTATTGGAAGAAGTTTCTCTTCAGACCAGAGCTAACATGTGGTTTCAGCTTGATGGTCTACCACCTCAGTTTGCTGAAACATGTCAAGGTTTCTAAATAATAACTTTCCCAACCAAGAGTAGGTCCAGTGCATTAGTCACCAAGATCACTAGACCTAACACCTCTCGTTTATTATCTATAGGGGCATATGAAGTCTACTCTGAAAAATCTCAAACTAATACTGACCCTTATACTCTTTAAAGAGGAGAGCTACAATGTGGATTGCACCAGTGGGAGGACATTTTGAACAATTGACATAATTGTTTTAGTGTTAATTCTAAATATTAAAAATAAAACATTTCATTATACAAATTTTATCTGTTTATTATATAATTTCAGTATCGCTCATAACTCTTTAACTATCAAATTACGAGTGTATGTGTATAGGATATTTTTGACTTACAATTACCTAAGAAATACACCCTTAAGCTATGGCCATTGAATTGCGGGACATCTTACATAAATGAAACTGTAAATGGCAAAAATCAGTTTATTAGGGCATGTCCTAGTTTCTACAAAATAATTGCTATGTTAGATTTACTAAATCCAGAAATGCATTAATCACAATTTTTACAAAATAAAGACTTCAAAATTAAAGAAGTATAACAGCAAAAATTTGATGAGTATTTAGCCTTATGTATAACTAAAGCAATGATTAAAAATGACTTAAAACATCTGTAAATTTGTGTAAAAATTATATTAATAATCTTTTAGGATACTCTATCTCTATATAAATTGGAAAGTGGCAGGAAGATTATGGATTTTCCTTTAGAACTGGGAAGTATTATTGGAGTATCGGCAAAACGAGAACACAGTGAAATGTTTTTCTCATTTACCTCTTTTTTAACACCAAATATTATTTACCGAATAGATTTTAAAGAACCAGAAATTAAAGCAACAGTAAGTTGATGTTATTGTTAATGAAAATATATTCATTTTATGTATAGGTATTGTATGAAACTAAAGTGGGTGACTTTAATCCCTCCAAGTACGTAACTAAACAAGTCTTTTATAATAGTAAAGATGGAACAAGAATTCCTATGTTTCTGGTACATAAAAAGGTAATTTAAAACATATTCATATTTAATGCATTTTAATCTTTATTCACAATCAGCATAAAATATAAAAAACTTAAAGGGTAAAACACAATTATAGCTTAAACATTATTCTATGTTCACAATTGTTATAATATTTATGTAATGCTAATACTTTTAGTAATTATTTTAAAAGATATAGAACCAACTTAAATCAATTATTTGTTCTTGTGATTTTTACCTTAACTTAACTTTTATGTTGATTGTAAATCGAGACTTACACATTTAACCCAATAATTTGAAATTATTGATAATATTTTAACAGATACCAATCTTATATTCTTCCAACTCAGTAATTTATAAGAATTTTACATATTAATTTTGTCTAGAATTCTTATTGATTTTTCAACTTGCATTCAAATAATTATGCAATAAATAAACGTGAAAAATTAAATAAAATATTTATTAAACAGTGTTTAAAAATAAAGCATGTGAGAAAATTAATAGATACATTTTTGATCCAAATATTCAATGTTTATATTCAAAATTTGCGGAAAGAAAATTTATCACAAATTTTCTGAAATTCATCATTTTCACGTTTAAGGGTTTGCAATTCAATAGTTCAAATCCGTGCTTACTATATGGTTATGGCGGATTCAATGTAAGTATTGGTCCTACTTTTGGAGTGTCACGTCTAATTTTCATGGATTGCTTTAATGGGATTTTTGCTGTAGCGAATATTCGTGGTGGAGGGTAAGAATTATTTTATATAAAACATATATTATAAAACTGCTTCATAGGGAATATGGTGAAAATTGGCATAATGCAGGAAGATTTGATAAAAAACAGAATGTGTTTGATGACTTTCAATATGCTGCTCGTTATTTGATTGATAGACATTATACTTCTCCTGAAAAATTGACAATTCAAGGTGCTTCAAATGGTGGTTTGCTAGTAGCTGCTTGTATAAATCAGGCGCCTCAGTTATTTGGATGTGCTCTCTGTTCAGTTGGGTAATAAAATATTCCATAAAATTTATATTTAATTAATTGTTACTTTAGAGTTTTAGATATGTTGCGTTTTGACAAATTTACAATTGGATATGCATGGAAATCTGATTATGGATGTTCTGATGATCCTGACCAATTTAAATACTTATATAAATATTCTCCTTTACACAATGTCAATGTTCCAACAGGTATGTTTTGGAGTAGGTGTATGTATATTCACATGTTTTGTGGTAACATTTCTTTACTCGTGAGTATTTCGACATTGGTGTAAAATATCTTGTACCTTATTTAGGAAATGTTCTTGACAAAAATGAATCTATACCAAAAGTGCTTTAAGTCAGTGCTTCAATTTGTGTGGGTAGAGTGACTTCTATAATTATTGGCCATCAAAACGAAGCAATGGAAATACAATGCAAGCAGATATTTATGCATGAAAGTAATGGGCAAATCCTTCCTAACTTCTGATATATTATTGCTCACTCTAACCCATTAGTAAGCATTAATGCATCATAGTAGCTTATGAATTAATACTAGGATAACGGAATATTTTACCTACCTTCAAAGACGACTGGCGGTCATTTGACTGCTGGGTAATAAAACTACTAAGGCTTTAGAGAAATTGTTATTATTTGTTATTTATCTGTACATGAATTAAAAATAATGCAAAAAAGTAACATTTTCATCAAAATGTTATTCAGTATATAATTATATAAAAGAAAAAATGTATTAATCATTATAAATTAGAAAATGTTTCACAAATAACACTTTTTACAACATTGCAGTTCCCACATAAAGGCTTTTGACACTTATCACAACTCTTATATGTTATGTTTTTACACTTCAAAGCATAACATTTGGTCTACTACATCAACACCATATTTAGTTGTATTATAAAACTGAACAGCCTCAAAACAATATTTTCAGGTAAAGATTGTTCAACTGAACGTGTTTGATCTTTATCCAAATAAGGAAAACCGTTTAGTATATATTTAGACTCCACATCTACAGCCAACCAAAATTTAATACCAATTTGTCCGGATTATTGACCATATACTGCATAAAATTACATTTGGCTTTAGTGGGAAAAAATTGTTTGTTGACTTATATTTACATCTGGTTTATAGCTAGCAATCGAATTTAAAATGAAACAGTTCCAAAATTCTGATGCCAGAGCGAAGTCTGTATGGAGTCATTGTGAATGTTGATTTTTATAATCGAAAAGTAAAAATCTCATAATATTCTTGAAGTGAACACGAGATATTGTATTTCTAAAGAAGTCTGGCCCCAAGTTTCTGATCACAATGTAGCAAATTCATGTTTATTTGAGCCATATGCTTCTCGAGCATACAAAATTGCAATAAATGCATCTAGTTCGTGCAAGAATAAAACCAATTGAATTTTGAAGTTTTCAATGCATTTCAGCAATAGTGCATTCCCTAATTTGTAGTAATATCGCATCATCCACAAGTAATCATCAGGTGCTAACACTCTTTCCAGTAATATTACGTTTTGCTTATTCTGTTACACCTAGCTGTCTTTGTAATATATTTTGATGCTGTTTCCTTCCTGTAGTTTGTGTGTTTGGCTGTATGATCTTCCAAATTTTTTCATCTCGCGATTTATACTCATCTACTAATACTTCAATGCAATAGTCAATTGATGTAGAAGGCTGGTTGATGTCAAGAACACATTTTTTCTTCTGGCGATTATTAGTTCTTGATCCTATCAAATTTATATTTATGGTAAGGTTTGAAGTAGAAGATTTATGTATCCTCACCAAAACTATCTTCAAAAGAAGAATCTGGTACCAAATCATCATTACTTTCATAGGCCTCACATTCTGTATGAGACATATCTTTAGATAGACTACTAAGTTCAATAGCAATTTGTTCATTGGTAAAATTGTTCATCACCAACATAGCTTCATTTTTGTATAAAACAATGTACAGCACATCTACACACCAGTATTAGAGCATAATAAATGACTAAAGTACATGCACCATAGATATTAACTGCAAAGGCACAAATAATATCTAATATTTAGTTACCTAATTACAAAACATTAGAGAACGGTCATTAGACTGCAATTAGTCCTTTTAGGTATAAGTGAAAAAATTAAGTAGTTGTAGAGGTTTCTAAAAATAATATTCACAGTAAAATTCATTAAGACCTTAATTAAAGTAAAGCCTAAACATTCAAGGTAAGTATCTTAATTATAAAGCCTTTAATTTTTAATACATTTTTGGAGTTGCAGTTGAATTACTGCTTCCGCCATCCTAGTGTTAAATAATATCAAAAATTTTCCGGCTTTCATAGTAAAATATTAAAGTAAGTAAGATACACTTACAATTGAAATGTAACTTCTTTGTTGTTATTGTTTTGCATAATACAATAACAATAAACTAATTCTGACTTCACTTTATTTGATGATTTTTCTACTTAAATTAAAATGTAAATCATAATCTACTCATGGTTATTAACTGAAAGTAAATGTTTAAATTTTTAGCAATCCCCCTACTCCTGCCACACCCAATTACTAATAATTCAACTATAAGAATTATTGCAAAAAGTATAGAATTCTGTGAGAAACTCTTCAATTTAAATTGAAACTCCTTGATAGTAAAACGAACTTTGTCTCTCAATGTTATCTTACCCGTGAAAATGAACAGGGGATAGAAATCTGATTTACGAATTGTCTACGAAGAATCCTCGAGAAATTTCATTTAAGAATGATTGTCCAGGAAAAGGGTGGTTTAAAATATTTATGAAATGTCATTCAAAAATTGCTTTGCGAGAAAAAGCAATTCAACTAACAAAATGGCGGCGGACACTTTGTAGCATTCCCATCTTAGTGCAGGATTTATTTGAACCTACCTATATCCATTGTTTATCAGCAAACGTTAACTTTTTGTTGTTCGCTACTTTTAATTTATTTTGCAATCTATTTTCTGCTTTATATCTTTTCAACACATATTACACTACAATTACACCTCTATTATCCATTTTTGAAATTTCGTGATAACTTTTACCACATTTAAAATTATGTATAATTAAGTTTTCTTCTTTTGATGTTATTTGCTTCATTTTGTATGATGATGTGATAAAAATTTTGATGGCAATCTTCAAAATCTCCCGCATTACTAATTTTTTATACAAACCACATCAGGTCATCCTCTTATATATTGTTTACTACAAATACTGTTTTAAAATAAACCTTCAATAGGTGCACGATTTTTGCTGAAAGTTATATTTTGTGAATATGTTATGTTTATTTTTTTTGTTGTTCGATCAATCAATTTTTAACTGTAATATTAATGCATATTTAGCAAGTATAATTAGTTTAAATTATCTGCTGTTTGTTTGTAATTTACTTATTTACTAACATTTTGAATACAAAATTTAGTTTTACTTTAAGTGTAGTTTTGGTGTGACTGATTGTAAGCAATGATAAATAAATGGAAAAGTGATATTCTTAGGTGATACTAGAAATGTAATATATAAATAGTTATTAGTTTAATGCTTTCTATAAACTGCAAATTTTATTGTAAAGAAGAATTTAGCCATTTATTTCTTGTAAGTTATTTTATTAGAATCATTTCTCTACTAAATCAGGTTTTTTCCTTTAAAGTATCCAAATCTATGAAGTAACAAAGTATGTTTCTCTATATTATCTGAACTAATAAAGTTATGCAATAATAACTAGGTACTTTTGTAATCTAATTGAATAATCATATGATTTAATAAATATTCAGTACTTGATAAATTGTACATAACACTCGTTTTCGCAAGTATCATGTAAGGGATACTAAGGTGATTGAGTAAGTAAAATACCCGAATTCTGTTGGGTCACCGATACACTGTAACTTTAAAATATATATACGAGACATAAAGCTGTGAACTAGTCTATCAAATATACATTTGGATGACAAATATACTGGTTTAGCTAGAACACATATATAGCAACATTTACACAAATTAAAAATATTAATTTTCATTTTATTGATGGATTTGTTATTAGCATGGTATATTATGCGATATACATGAGTCAAATTAGATATAAATTCACTCTTTTGGGGGGATGACCTATTGCTGTTCTTCACAAGGAAGGCCGATCTATACCAGGATGTAAATATATATTTGTATTAGGACCTTAAATAAGTTCTTCCTGGTTTTTGGTGAAAATTAATGCTTTATTTTAAAAAAGTTATAAAAAGCATGTCACTGAAAGTACTGTCCATTGCTAGCCACTATTTTTTCATATTGTAACAGAAATTAGAAACAGTAAATGGAAAATTCTAGAATCATCTAGAATGTTTTCTTTATAATAAAATAGATGATGCAATCTGCAAATGACTCATTGTAGTAATTTATGTCTGTCAATTCAATTAGGTCAGCAATGAGTCATAGCATTACATCATTATTTTAGGTAATATTCTTGAATGTTCTATTCCAATTGTTTCT
>JAHWXV010490494.1:0-15996 GCA_024586415.1 Phrixothrix hirtus | reverse complement strand
GGAATCCTACTCTAATTAAATTTGTTAAATACGTAATGTGTAATACATTATTTATACTTAAAGTTTTACAAAACGCAGCAAGGGCTGAAATTATTTTTTAATATACTATTATAGAATTAGGAATGTATCCAACATGCCCCAGGCACGCTTATGCCCGACATTTTATGTGAAAAATAATTGTGGTCTTCCTAAAAATTAGGTACAGAATATTCATTTTTGTAAAATTGAACTGTTTTTATTTACAAAATGTAAACGTAATTTGATCTTCTTAGTTTGAAAAATCTGTTATTCTCTGCTAATAAAAATTCAATTTAAGTTGTTCTTGACTACTTTTGAAGCTGGAAAGTATGTATAAAGTTGTTCTTTCCATTACCTGGCATTTAATTTGTTTTTTTAAACAGCACCTAGAGGAATTGTGTAAAATAAAATTAAGATCCTATTTTCGTTGTTAATTCCAAAAGTAAATAATGAACTCATTGAAAAGCTGCTAATTTGAATAAGCGCTGGATTAAGAACAAATTGTAATTAAAACAGACTCAGTAGAAGGTTACAGGAGAATGATGTGAGCATAGCATTTCTTGAGCATTAGAGCATTTATAAGATACTTATAATAAATTTAGTCTGTATATAAAAATAAAAGCAGCTCAATTTTTATATTACCAATTAATGTTTTAATCAGAATTGGCGCAGTTTTCTGGAATAATATTTATTTTTGAAATATTCAATGATTTTATGCTAATGCAAATAGTTATCCTCTATTGTTCTTTTAATTTGGATTTTTAATTAATAACCTGCCAATTCGTCAATTTTCGATAAAGTAGTTTTAGGGATTTCTGCCAAATTCAAAATTTTCTGTAATTTTGCATCAAATAGGTATTTGCACAACATGAATGATGACATAAAAGAACTAAGGTATGTATTAATGTTTTAAATTAATATAAGTTATACTAAAGCTGCAAACCTATAGGCTTGAATTTGACAACCCGATTCATCATAAAATATGAAGTTTGTGGTTTTACTCAAACGATTCATTTTATTTTCCTATTACATGTATACTAGGTGACATTGCCATTTACTCATATTCTAATATGATATAAAACACTATTCAAAATTGACTTTATACTTAATATAACCATCGCAGGGGCTCAGCACTGATAAGTTCGGAAGGAACGCAACCGTGGCTTATGAATCCCTGGACGGTTTATATCAATCACAAATCTAATTTACCACTAAAAATTTTAATGTACGAATTTTTGATATTTATATTTTTATTACAGTTTGTTAATTTTTCACATTTTAATTATGTTATTCAATGCTGTTGCAAGTATATTAAATAACGTTGTCATTTAATTTTCCTAGAGCAAGTTAGTTAAAATTTGACAAGCATTGAAAGCTTTAAATGCATTTAGAAATGGCCGTACGGTAACAGAAAGATGTTTTACGCCAAAATAAATTTTGTAAAATATTTTTCGACAAAATATTAATGTCGCAGTTTAATCCTGGAAATAGTATTTTTTATACTATAACTTGAACTATAATAACCTGTCTTCCTATACGAGTACTATTTAATACGATCTCAGGTAATTCATATCGGACCTGTCATTTTCTTGCATAAATGCTCACCACGAAAATTAAAAACACCCTCTGTATCATTAAAAATCATTAAATATTTTCATCATGTGCGTTGTTAAAAATAGTACATTTTTTAATAGCACCAAGAGAGTTATATAGGTGATAACGCCTGGAGAGCGACGGAATGTCGTTCGATGGACGTTATCATGTAGTAGCTAGTAGTTAGTAACTAGTGCATACAAGATTTTACTTTTCACTTCGCTATTATCTAGAATCGTGAGAGAATACATCGAGCTTTCATCGAGCGCGGTCGTGCTTGTTATTGGCTCCTGTGATCTTGTGATACTATAGCTTAGGCCCCTTCGGCTTGCTGCCGTGGGTCGGTTGTAGAATGACTCTCCCCTATTGCCTCGTAATACTGCGTAGAATTTATATTTTACGTGTTTGATCGTGCCCTCTAGCAAAATGTCTTGTGTGCTCACTGATGAGCAAAAGACCGCTCTTATTGGTCTAATCAAGGTCTCCGGCGAGTTTATCGCGGGTGAAAAGCTCGACGAAACCAGAAGCTAAAATCGCGCTAGACGCCGAAGTATTTAGAAGGTTACATACTAATCTACAGAAACACCTAAATCTCAACATATGGGAAGCAATCAACTTCGTAGAAGAATAATTAATCATTGACGACAAAACAACTACCGCGCTGAAGAGCGCACCAAACGAAACCGAGAGGGCGGTAGACGCGCCTCTCAGGAAGAAGCCGCAGCAATGGATACCATAACCACGGCAGAAAGCGACGGATTTCAGATGCAGAAATCGAAAAAATGCAAGTCGTAGAAGAGGGCAACTCCCGGGCCTGTAGTAAAAATGCAAATCAACAACCGCTTGGTGTCGCTAGCAAACTAAGCGGCAGTCGAATCGGTAACGACGAAAAAGGCACCCAAGGGCGAAGTATCATCAATTGTACTTCGCCAAAAAGCGCGACAGAGTTGCGCAAGCGAAGCATAAACACCGCAAAAGTTCAAAACGTAGCGCTAGGTATAAAGCTATAGCCAGCCACAGATTAAGACCACAACAACACCGTGGCATTCCATAAAGAAACCAATACTGAATTCTACACCTTCCACTTCAACAAAGAAAACTCGCTCCAAGTCGTTATCAGAGGTATCCCCAAGAGATTTCTGATAACGACATCAAAGGGGATCTTCGCCGCCAACCGCTCCCTGTGCTATCCGTGCGGAGGATGCATAGGGGAGCTGAAAAAGTGCCAATGCCACTCAACCACATTGAGCTAGAGAAGTCACAGGCAATGCGATCTACAAGATCACAACAGTGCTTGCACTTTGTATGATTGTAAAATCGCCAAGAAGCAGCAGGAAAATAATCCAATGCCACCGGTGCCAAAAGTTTGGGCACACCCAGCTAAAATGCAATCCGGCACCTAAGCGTGTTAAGTTCGAAGACGAACACTCAACGAAAGCGTGCGCAAAAGCGCGTGAACACCCAACGAAGTGCGCGAATTGTGACGGTAACTATACGGTCAGTTGCAAGGGTTATCCGCACCGACCCAAACCTACACTACTTCCACAATACTAAGAGGCGTGTCCTATGCTGAACCCGCAAAAAGGGCGAGGCCCTACTCAAATTTAAGTACGGACCAACCTCTAAAGTAGCAAGTCTTCACAAGCAGCATTGACATCGATAAGTTGCTCTAGGTCGGTCACATCCTAATGGAAGCTACGAGAGAGTACGGCACAATATCCGAAAGCATTGCAAAAATTATGCAATACCTATCTTAAATACTCCAAGTGTTTCAAAAGTAAATAGTAAAGAACCACCATACCCCTTCCGCAATGGGAATCCGACAAGGCAATATACATTCTCGCAAGTGAAGGCTCCAAAAATTGCCGATGGATATAAAATTTTGAAAATTGGGGACTCCAATATCAAATAAAATAGAAAATAAAGTTATTATTTACGTATAATTGGTGTAACTGTGTGTTATGCGCATTATTCATATGTCATTATAAATCCCTAATATGTATAACGACCGGAAGTTATGAGTGCATAACTTCCGCATATGTCAATACAATTCTCCCTCATATGCATAACTACCGTTAATAATACCCCTGCTGTTATAGATAGTTTATGTACCTTGTACCCAAGGTATTATAAGTAAATAACAGCTAAGTGAAAAATAATAGCTTTTTATGCATAGTTATTTAGATGATAACGCTAAGAGAGCGACAAATTTATTTCGAGGGCATTTGGTCCGAGCGATGAATGTCGCTCGCTGGGTGTCATCCAATAACTCCAGTGGTGTATACATGATTTTATGTTTCACTTCGCTGTCATTTACTTATAACTATAAAAGTTGGGGCATTATTAACGGGAGTCATACATTTATAACTCTCTTGTACGTCATTATAACTCCCGCATATGCATAACTACCGCTAATAATACCCCAGCTGTTATAGATAGCTTTATGTATCTCGTATCTAAGGTCTTCTATGTAAATAATAGCGAAATGAAAAATAATAGCTATTTATGTATCAACGGTGTTATTTAGGTGATATCGTTCGGATAGTGACGAATTCAACTTAAGGGCCTTTAGCCAGTTCATATTGGCATCTACTGGAATTTTTTCTCATAGTGATAAAAGAAATGGTTACGGATGGAAGGAATTCAAGTTGGCAGTTGAAGGTGTCCATGTAAACCATTGAATGTTAGTCAACGTAATCTTTTAGTAGTGAGTTATAAAGTACTTTGTTTTACTCTTATCTTATCAGATGATTGGAATCTGAAATTTTTTTCGTTCCTATACGTTGTTTATTTAATAGAAGAATGTCTCATATAGAAATATTCTTTTGTACGGTATGACTGAAAGTAGAATTTTCTAACTTGTTTTTGTTCGCCATAGCTGGTACTTCGTTCACCTTTTGCTGATCCAGAAACTTATTGTGGACATTTTTTAGACAACTAATTCTAACAGGGCACTCAGCAAGTGACAGCAGAAAAACGTTAAATTTAGAGGTATGGATTCTCTTGTAGTTTTCTTGTATTGTCGACAACTTCTTCTATCAGTTTGTTTAACTAATTACATTTATTTATTTTAAACTGATTTCTGTTAAATATGTTAAAGTTTGCACATTTCCATCCTTATAACTTGAGATTTCGCTGTTGGCTAGTATGAACGTGACCTAAAATTGCCCGTGAAGTTAGGAAACCATTTTCTGGATTATTTTTATTTAATTAGTATATTTTCTTGTATTGATTATATTCATTAAACTTGTAATTGCATATTTGCAACAACACAAATGAATAACTATCAAAATATTGAAATTGCAAATATCAAATTTGATTGCTGAACCCGTTAAAATATGCCAATAGAATTTTGTATAATATATACTCAGTGGCATGGAAATCACAACACCAAGAAGACGTAGGCATTTTTTGACCAAATTTGGCTGAAATTTTTAAGTACTAAAAGGTAGCAATTGATTAAAATTTTAAAGAAAAAGAACAAAATATATACATAATTGGTTACACACTCCATCACTCTTAGTGGCATTGAATTTAGCACATAGTTGATATTCTCTTGCGGCATTGTGTTCCAATAAACCTGTACTTTGTGTTGTAGAGTTTGCAGCATCTGCAGAGGATGCAATAGGTTCCTCAGTCTTCTCGTCATAATGTCCCTAACATGCCATGGCAACAGATTGGCATTATCCTCTGCAAAGAGGTCCATAGAATATCTTGCAATATGGAGACGGGCATTATCCTGCTGGAAAAGTGAGTCTTCCAACTTCTGTATGAATTGAAGAATATGGGGTTCTACCGCCTCATTCACATATTGCTGAATGGTCATATTTCCTCGGAGGGATATCAAATGAGACTTACTCCCATAAGTTATAGCACCCCATATCATAATCCCCACCTATAATGATCAATTTCTAAATGTTACGGTATAATGTCATACAGAAAGTTTATACAACCTGTCACGACTTCTTTATGTCCGTAGTTAGTGACGGTTGGAGTCGTAACAATAACTATTTACCTCGACCAACTATTTGTAATCGATCGGCCACATATGGTCTTCGTTCGGTTGGAGGGTTTTGGGCCTCTGATTTTGATCAGTGGCTTTAATTAATTTCGGTGGTATATATATATGATTTTACCTATTATTTAGGATCTGAATGTCTATTATCTATTTCCGTACATACTCTCTTTAACTACGGGAGCAATCACAGTTCTCTCGTTTGCTTTACTTAATGCATTAAGCTTATGATATCGTTTGTGTTTTATTTATTTACATATGTACAATTACTGATTCCATTATTCAAATAGTTTTTTAAAACATTTATTTCCGAAGCATTAAAATTCATATTCTGTGCAATTTCTTTTTACAAACGTAGGTCTAAGGTTATATGGGGCATGTATTAACTATCTAATATTATTCTATACTTAGTCGTACAATTTTAACCCAACAAACATGCAACGTGCTTGGTGTCATGTATGTGTATCTTCGTGTTATGGGAAGAGTGTAGGTTTTAGCGGTAAGTCATCATGGGATTTGAATTTGTCTTGAACTATTCTTAAAGACTCGCGAGGAATTAATATCATATCGTCTTCGAATATAAAACGGTCCTTAAATCTGGGGCTGCATTTATTTATATCTTTCTTGAATGAGTGTCCGTAGAAACATAAAATAAATTGATAAACTCTCGGCGTTGCAAATATTTAAAATCGTGGTCTATAAAGATCGATAAACACTGTTCGTAAAGGAAAATATCTTATCAGATTACCAGGCTTAGAATAAGGTCCTTAAGCATGGTAAACTTTATGTGGAAGGCCAAGCTGTTATAATATCGGAGAGGAGGCCATAAATTATACAGCATCGCCAGGGGGTTTTAGGAAGGAATATCATACGATATCCGAATTTGGAAGTCCTTGATGCCGCATAATATAGCTATAGGTAATTTATGCAATTCAGGCGGATAACGGTATGAATTCTCTGTTTGAAAGTTTCTAGTACAAGTCATTTTATAGTCCATTTTTATCAATTTCCAGTCAATTAGATAATACACATTCCCACTCTTTAAATATTTTCAAAATTTTTAAATTATTTTACGCCATCTATTAATAATTTATTCTAACTACTTAGACAGTTTTGTTTGTATTAAATAGTATATTATATTTCTACTACTACATGTCTACTGCTATCTTAAACATATTTCCATTTTGGATTTAAAAGTACATTGCACTTCCATATTTACCTATAATTCCAGGTAATATTTTCCTGTTATCTTTCTTAAGAATTTGATTCCTATTTATCTATACATGCAATTTATTTTCTGGAATGCTTTTATTTTATAGAATTTTGACAAATAATTACTGATTTAATTAATATTTATTTTTCATTGTTTACGAACTTTGAATTAATACTAAATTCTATTATTATTGCTTATTTCTAATAATTTTATATATTAAACTTTAAATCTCAGAATAGGTAATAATGTAATACATTCGAAGTACGTCACAAAACTGCACAGGTAATACTCATACGTTGCAAGTATATTAATAGTAATTTTGCACTTGAATAATGACGTGTGGATTTTCGTTAGCTTAAATATGGTTGTTGTGAAAATTTAAAAATTATGAACAAACTTTGCTGCATAGAGTAAGTTTAAGGAATCTAGGGCTAACTATTCATTTTCATAAATCAATATCTAAAATCTTCATAAGTAATAAATTATGTACCGATTTGTAAAAAAATGTTTTGTTGGAGAAGGATCTTCATCAATACAGTTCGAGCCTTGATTTTCCATTTCCAATAATATATTGACGCTTTGTTTTTCTACCTTATGATCGAAACTTGAAAAATATCCGCATTTGCGTAACTGAAAATACAGGGTTGAATAGGTTGCACGGTTTTTGCAACGCTGGGTACAGGGTGTTTCAGATAATATGACATTCTTTTTAGGAGGGTAAAAAGAGATCATACAAACACCACAATATGCGTAAAATTAAAAGCAACACGCATACCAAAAACTCCTTACACTTTAATTATGTACGAGCCGCCTATGGTTGTATTAAGACTGAACTGTTAGTTCAATGATAAAATTACAACTCGCCTACCTAATGGATCAAGTTACAGTAACGTGCACTATGGTTTTGAAACTGTGATAGGCGTAATTCGACCCGTTTTCTCTAATAAATTACTGATTTAGATAAGGGTATTGTCATGTTACAGAATTGAGCAAATTTAGTATACATAAAGATGTTTTCAACACTATTGAGCAAATGGTTCGTTAACAGCTGACAAATAAACTAGTTTATGCCCATGCATCGTGCTAAGAAATTAGGTTTAAATGTAAAGGCAATTTAAGCAATTGTTTATTGAAAGTCTTTACATAACACTGCAATTTTATACCTAACAATCGTTTTCTATTTCTAACGTCATTATAACTTAAAATAGAAATACTCTATGGATTTTTTAATTCAATTGCTGAATAAAAACTAGCTTAATGATGTCATAATTTAAATTATTATTGAGGAAACTATTTAAAATGTTTGAACAAGTGTAAACGGCTAATTATTGGTCGAACAAAATTTGTTTCATTATTACTGTCTCTCTTACCCTATATGAAATATAGGTAAAAGAGAAAGTATTGTTTTCGTCCAAAATTTTAGTGGAAATACATGTTTTCGGGTCCCTTGAGTACGAAAATCATGTTTTTGAAAATTGGTCTCTGTGTGTGTGCGCGCGCGCGTCCGTTTACGTGTGCGCGTGTGCGGGCGCGTGTGCATGTACGCGTGCGTGTGCGGATGCGTGTGCGTGTGCGTTTGCGTGTGCGTGGGCGTGCGCGTGCTCATGTGCGTGCGCGGATGCGTGAGCCAATGCGTAGGCGTATGCTTATGCATGTGCGTGTACGTGTGCGGGTGTCGGTTCTGCACGCGCATGTATGTGTGTGTGCGTGTACCTGTGGACAATCTTAAAAACGAGAAGTCGTATATAAACAAAACTTTATATTTAAGTTTGTATCTACCTGAACACGTGCCCGAAAGAATTTCATTAATATCGGAAAACTGAAAGTGTCACTTTACTCTTGTCATTTTTTGGTGTTTCGCGATTTTCTCGAAATGTCCTTTGATATAATTAAGATGGTTTCTCAGAAAACTTTCCGTAAAATGAGTAACCGGAAGTAATCTTATCATTAACTGTGAATAAAATAACTGTGAAACTAAAAGTCCTAGATAAATAGATATTTATATTTGTGGTACATACTACCTTCCCATGCTAAATCAAGAATTTGGTTAAAATTGAATAACCGGAATTACAACTTTATTTCTCTTATTTTTAGGTACTTTTAGAATTTTTAGTTTTTCACGATTTTCTCGAAATCGAAATGTGATATATTTCTTGGCTACTTAATTCTGTTTTCTATGACCTATGCAGTTTCTCTAATTAACTTTCGAAAATGAAGTAAACGGAAGTACTTAAGGTATTAATTTTGAACAACATATCTCTAAAACCAGGCATTATATAAAAATGAAATTTTATATTCATTCTTTTCATCTTCCTCATGTGACATGAGCAATTTAGTTAAAATTAAATAACCTCTATTCTTGCAATTTTAAAGTTTTTTGCAATTTTCTCGAAAACAGGTTTAACATTTTTTTAAAACTTGCTACGGTTATAACGCATTTAATGTCCTTTTACGTAAACTTAACGGTTTCTTTGAAAAAATGCGTTGAAGCAAGTTATCAGAGAAAATTTCCAAAGTTAAGCAGCCTTTCGCGTGTCTAGTAACTTGAATGCGTGATCGTTACAATTATTGTTTCCAAAATAAAGGTAAATAATAATTTAATCATTTGCGAATACTATTTGCATAAATACGTAAGACAAAGTCGCGAGTTGCCTCATACCAGATGTTTTTTATCATAAAATGTGTTATTTTCATTTCAATATTTTTACAGGGACAAAATTAATTTTATAAAACTAATTGTTAAAACATCTTCATAGAAAACATTCAAATAAATCGCCACTGTTCTGAACACAATTAAGTACGACGTGTGGTTGATGCATATATTTTACCGAACGCATTCACTAACTGATGATAATCTTCATAATTCTGTTTGCCAAAATTTCAGTTAATGATGTTTAAAGAAGTATACCATTTTAAAATCTATTTTTGATGTATCTGTCCCAAAAGTTAAAAGAAACAGGGACAATGTTTGCTTCACTATACGGAAATGTTTATTTAGTAGCCAACAGTTACTGACCGTTGTATGCCATATCTTAAGGCATATTTATGGTCGGCCCGTCATTATTTAAAAAAATTGACTTTTTGGTATTCGCATTGCTTTTAATCTTACACACATTGTGGTGTCTGTATTATCTCCTTTGAGGGCCCCTAAAGGGATATATCAGCCAATTCAGCAATTTAATACTTAGATATCTTTGTAGTGTACAACAATTAAGTAAAATATATTTCGTATAACTTTGTTCATCACTACTTAGGTGATAAACTTAAAGGCGTAGTAAAAAGAAATCCATTATTTTTGCATGAAATTGAAGGATTTATTTAGCCTAGTTAGAATGATCCGATTTAGGTCAAATATGCACCGTTTTATTTGATAACTTGTTGCCATTTGAAGGTAATTCCGTTATACCTCTCTTATGGAAACCTTCGTTCCTATTGGCAAAAAACTGCGATAGTCGATTTTCACAAGCTTCTATTGAGCCGAAGTTATCACCAGCAAAATCATTCGCCATAGACAGGAACAGGTAGTAGTCACTTGGCGCTGGGTCTTAACTATAAGGGGGATGCATAAGAACCTCCTAACCAAGCTCCTGGCGCTTCTGGCGACTTACTATCGATGTGTGTGGTCTGACATTATCCTGATGGAACACAATTCCTCTCCTATTGGCCAAAGTCGGCCGCTTCTGGGCGATTGCTTACTTCAAACGATCTAATTGTTGACAGTAAAGGTTCGAATTAAGAATTTTGCCTTAGGGGGGCAGCTCAAGGTAGATGATTTCCTGCTAATCCCACCAAACACATAGCAAAACCTTCCTGACCGTCAACCCTGGCTTGGCCACCGTTTGTGCCGGCTCGCGGCGATTCGATCATGAGCGTTTTCGCTTGACGTTATCGCAAGTGACCTACTTTTCATCACCAGTCACTATCCGCTTCAGAAGTGGGTCGATTTTGTTGTGATTTAGCAACGATTCGCTGATAGAAATTCGGTCCATGAGATTTATTTGCATCAACTCATGTGGCATCCATACATCGAGCTTCTTTGTGTATCCAGCCTTATTCAAGTGGCTCCAAGCGGCTTTTTGTGCAATGTTTAGCTCCTGAGCAATAGAAATAATGCTTATATGACGGTCGGACTCGACGATTTCCATTATTTTAACGACATTTCCGACAATTGGCCTTCCACAGCGTGGTGCATCTTTAACATCAAAATTACCGGAACGGAATCGACGAAACCGAAATTGCGCGTGATTGGCTGTTACAATATTAGGGCCATAAACACTATTCACATTTTCAGCTGTCTGGCTTTGGTTTTCGCCTCTATCGAAGAAAAGCTGTGAAATATGACGTATTTTCTGTTTGCTGGTATCCATCGTTTAAGCGCACTCATACAATACTGAGCCAAGCAATCACAAAACTGTCTCAGAAGTTTTTTTAGTACGAAATCTTATCTTTCTAACGTCATCTAGCGTAACCCGATCTCATCTATACAACGCGGGATATAGATTATTAAAGTCATCTATTGGAGAAATAATGGATTTCCTTTTTACTACACCTATGGATTAATTAAATTTTAGTACGCACGTAGATTTTTTTCTTTTGGTAGTTGGAAAATAATTTAAACCATGTTTTTCTAATTTACTGTAATCAACAGTAATCATAAATTACATTTTATAAACTAATACAGTTATAAGTACAAATTAACTAGCAACAACGAGCATCCAACGATGTTTCTTTTGAATCCTCATATTAAGTCTATTGGCTACGATCTCTTGATCCGTCTGTTATTTAAGTCAATTTATCACTAGCATACCTATGGAGGGCCATGGCAACGCTGTTAGTAACGCAGTCAAACTCAATATATGTGCTAAAAGATAATATACCACACCTGTCATGTATCTGGCTACACTTCTAATTTAAAGGCGATTCCGACTAAGATATCAAATAAAAGTGCGACTGGTATCGCTGTCACCGTAGAATTATCAAAAGGGAAAACCAGCTGCGTACTCTTCAACTACTCAACTACTACTCGGCATTTGGTTGGAATCAATGCTGGCAACTTGAGCGGCGATTTTTCTGCGGTACACGTTGGCAGCTGAGATACCACGGCAGAGAGGTGATATGTCTTTACGAGTATTAACGGTTGTTCTAGTTGGAGATCAGGATGCTATTCTATTGTTTGATGATGATCGACGGCTTCATCTTTAATGACTTTTCGAACAGTTGGGATTGGCCGTTATGGAATGTGATCGGATGTGTACCAAGAATTACCGATTCATGATTTATCTGAAAAATTTTAAATGCATTCCTTAAATAATGGCTATATTGGATTTACTAGTCATCGCCATAACTCAATACTGTATATATAAATTGGTTTAATGACAACTTTGTAGTTAAGGATTTTATTTTCTATACTCAGTTTTGATTTTCTAGACAATACGTCAATAGTTTATTTTCATCTCTGAAGTATTAGCATAAGATGTGGTAAAACATTTTTGTATATGTATAAGTTGAAAATGTTTGCATAATTTATTTAAAGTATTCAGTTATGTAAGCAGGACATAATAGTATTTTATGTGTTTTCCTAGATACTGATTTTCAAAACTTGTGGAACATCACAATTCAGTAATTCTTTAAAAGTTCCTTTAAATGAGAGTCAAAGTCGGCAATAATTCATAAATTTAGGTTGCAGTAAAATTTTTAAGTTTTATGATTCAAACCGGCAACGTAAATCTTTATGTCAATATCACCAAAAATATTAGTGCTAACCTTCAGTGAAGCTTAGCTTAATGTGATTGATGTATCTGAATAATAAATGTTCGAAATTTTTCGTTTTATCACTAAATGTGTTAAATTGTATCCCTGCAAAAATTTATAAATCGGTCTTGGGATGTCGTTAAATTACAATTATTTATTTACGAGTGTCAAATAAATTGCCAACTGTTAAATTGTATGGTTTACCTCATTATAAATTATCCAAATAGCAAAAAAGTACATTTAGTATTCTATATTATTAATTTACGATGTAAGGTAAAAGTTTATAAACGCAACTTCTAAATACCTTTGCTCTATTATAAAGGGTAGTTTAATTTTCTACAATTATTTTTAATTACTTTACACATTGAGGAATTATTTTCACCAAACAGTGTAATTTGGTGCGTGAGGATCTTCAACATTCAAATGCTATTTTCTGCCTACAATTTAAAAGATGACTATATTTAATAGAAGTACTATGAACTCAAACCTAAAATTGACTGTTTTATGACATTCTATGACTTATGAAATATTCCCAAATATCTACGTTGGAAGAATTTTCACTTAGCGATTACTACATACCTGTATTTATGTTAAATTTCAAACACAATGGCACCCCCTTCAAAGTAGCTTGCTTTTATAATAGCTGTACTGCTAAATTTTAATGTCGCTTATCCTAATCATCGTTTTTATTCCGATTATGTTCTAATCCCCAGTTATCACTAATCATGAAGCTGTTCAATACAAACCCGAAAAATAGTGTTCAATTACTGACCAGCTTCTGGAAGATTGCTAGGACGCCACAAGGGTGCAAAACCTTGATCCTTGATGCCGCTGTGTATCCACAGTGCAACGAACTTCTTTTCTCGAGGTATCATTAAACGAACATAAAAATTAGGTCTAACCTGTATCCGCAACCCCAATGCACCTCGACAAACGTTTCAATTTTAATATTAAAATTATGCGTCCTTGGTTGATATTTAACTTGAGGAGGCGATAACTTATGTTTCCTCATAATTAATGATAATTCTTGTTTTATTGATGATCTTACTATCTTCTATTGCAGCGAATGAATAGTCCAGGCAAAATAGACAAAAAAGTTGTAACCAGAAAAATTCGTACAGAGCTGAGAATTAGTACAGGTCTTAAAACACATTATTACAAATGAAATACCAAATGTCCCCATCGATACTACTTTTGCTAAAAATTTTATTCAAGGCCAAAAGTCAAACATACCAGTTTTTCGAATATTTCTCTTCAACGCAAAGTGTTGTAAAAATTGTTCAGATATTTTTTCCTACTAATCACCATTACTAAGATATCGCGATTCCAAAAGTTCGAAAGTAGTATTTTTCCGACGACCACTACAAAAAATGAATAATTTCGCATAGGTTACTATCATTGAAAGTTATACATTTCGCATAGCAACGAAACTGTTGTGAAATGAACGAAACTGTTGTGAAATGGACATCACGTGGTCGTGTGAAATATATTTCACACCCTTACATAGTAGATTGCTGTAGTAATATAGTAAAGTTGGCAATGCTTATTCAAATTTAATTGACATAATGTTGTCACGTAATTTTAAAAATTTTTTAGTATGGGTGGTCATTGGAAAAGTATAGTGTAACTATAACACGTGCTGAATTGGATATTTCACACTCATGTGTTAAGCCACTCGCCTAACTGTTCGTGGAACAAACTGACACTCGTGCGAAATATCCAACTTTCAACACTTGTTTTGCAATATACTATAGCTTAATATGCATACATTTCCGCATCACCTATGACATAATGTTTTGGCGGATTTGCTTAACGTGGTTTCCTCAATAGGCATACTACACGATCTGTTGTGATTAAGGAAGTGTAATCATTATCCTATTGATTAAAAAATGATACTACTGGTAATGATCAAAGTGGAATAGATTAATGTTGATTTCTGAAAAATTTTAGTATGGTTGATAATCCTCAAATCCTACTTCAGCAGTCATGTCTTCATCATCGTCCTCTTCTTCCTCTCCTTGCCTGATTTTTCCAAATTGTTCTAAGAAAATAGATGCATCAGTTATCTCCTCATTGATAGCATAAGTATCCTCATCTGTTGCATTTGATTCAACATGGGAACAAAACTGGCCATGACAACTAATTGGTAAAATGTTTCCCAATAGGAACATCTTTTTAAACATCATAGCAACTGCACCTAAAATTGTAGAAATCTCACTGACTGTTATTTGTTTTTAGTACAGTTTGATAATTCGTCATGACAAAATACACGCTTGGTTATGATCCAAAAATTTTATAAAAATAATCGTTCTTTTATTCAAACTCAACGTGATATTCGTGAAGATTATGGTCCACATAATCGCCATTCTGTGCTTGCTTTTTGTTGAATCGCTCAAAAATTCGAAACAAATTTCACATTACACGATACCAGAATACCAGTAAGACACCGAAACGCAAGAAACCAAGAGAATTTTCATGCTGTAAGTGCCAGTGTTACAGAAGATGCAAATCGGCCGATAAATCGACGTGCTCAAGAACTTGGCCTTTCAAGAATAACAACTTGGTTTATTTTGAGAAAATATTTAGGTTTGCATCCATATAAGATTGTGTTGACCCAAGAACTGAAGCCACGTGACCATCATAAGCGTCGTGTGTTTGCTGATTGGGCTCTAGAGAAACTTGAAGTTAATCCTGATTTTTCTAAAAAAACTTATCTTTTCAGATGAAGTTCATTTTTAGCTAAGTGGTTTTGTTAACAAACACAATTGTCGTTTTTGGTGTGAAAATAATCAACTACAGATTCACGGGAAGTCTTTGCATCCAGCAATAGTTACTGTTTGGTGTGGTTTATGGCATGGTGGCATCATTGGGCCATATTTTTTTGAAGATGCAAGTGAAAATGCAGTAACAGTGATTAGTGAGCGTTATCGATCAATGTTAACGGATTTTTTGTGACCAAAATTGGATTAAATGAATTTGCAAGACATGTTCTTTCAACAAGATGGTGCAACACCACATGTTGCTAATGGCACTATGAAGTTATTGAAAGAAAAGTTTGGTGAGTCTGTTATCTCCAGAAGCGGAACTGTTAATTGGCCTCCAAGAAGTTGTGATTTAACACCTTTGGACTTCTTCTTGTGCGGTTATTTAAAGTCGTTGGTCTATGCCAACAAACCTCGAACTATTGACGCTTTGAATGAACATCGAACACTGCATTGATAACATTGCACCTGATTTAGTGCAAAAAGCTATCGAAAATTGGGTTCATCGAATTCAATCATGCAAACGAAGCCGAGGTGGACGTTAGAATAATGTGTTATTCAAAACATAATTGTCATAAGTTGTACTATAAAATAAAAAAAAAGTTTTGCTTTTGTCTCAGATATTTTGTATTTTATTTAATTTT